>JBBUKS010000103.1:5094-38723 GCA_038050645.1 Hedychium gardnerianum | reverse complement strand
GAATAAGAAAAAAATAATAATAAAGAAAAGAAAAAAAATTAAGGAGGAAAAGAATCCACTATCTAAAAAAAAATAAAAAATTAAAGAAATTAACAGTTAAACAAATAAAAAAATAAATAAAATTTAGAAAAAAATAGTAGGGCCTCGTCAAGGCCTCGCGCGATCGTGGGGCCTCACGCTTCCGCGGAACATCACGGTCATGAGACATCGCGGCAGCTCACACGAAGCTCCGCACTCGTGTGGGTGTCGATGTCATGTTGGTCGACGGGCGGAACAATAAATTCTGTCTATGCCAACCGTTACGGCATAATATTTTAAACGATGCTTGTAAGTATGGTCAATAAGTTGGAATGGTTGTATTAATTTAGAGAGGAACAATGTGTAGGATGTCATCATGAAAAACATTTAGAATGAACCAAAGATGCCCTTAATCTCAAGTTTTAATGAAGTGGGTATCAGTTGGATTATTGGGAAGTACCTATTTTAACATTTAGATAATTTTTATAGTTGTAAAGATGTCAATTCATATGTTCTCGGATTTTAGGGTGACCAGCAGTTTTTTATTGATCTATGAAACAAAATACGTTGAAAGTCTCAAGTTTGGGGCTACTCAAGCTTGATTGGATAATCCAAGGAAAACTTCTAACCAAAGGTTAATCAACCAAACTTTCTATCAATCAACCAAAAGAAACTACATTCTGTTCAATTCTCGAGGTTACACGACCATGATCTTTTGGTTGGTCAACTAAGACCTCGATCAAGCAACCAAACATTTCTTAAGGCGATTAGATTTTTGTATATCAACTTATATTGTTGAACTAAAAATTTATTAGTGAGTGACCAAAAGGGGACAAAATGTACTTGTTACAATCAGATTTATGACCATATCTGGATGATCTTTTTCATTAAATTTATGGATTTTCCAACTCCATACATGAATACTTGCTTACATTCAAATTTCATCATTATATTCAAGCTCTCATCATTCTCAAGGTCTAAATCTCGAGATGTCGATGTTCTCAATAAAAAAAAACTCTTTTAATTACTCGTATCATTTTTTTATGTTGATTTCTATTCTCAAGAGTGAAATTGGTTTTGATATTTCTATGTACTTATTTCATATATATTTTGAGATAACTTCTGGGAATTTAGAAGTTATTTTTGGTTTTGTTAGGTGTATCTAGAGGTTGCTCTAACACAGTTGGTTATAGAACTCTCAAGCTTTTGAAGTCTAGACCTCTCAAGCTCTTTCATCCTTGGATTTGGAGGGGCTTCCTCCATTGCCTCATGTTGAGGAGTGTTTTACTGAATTTGTTTTGGATAGACACTAAACACAACAAGGTCGTAGGGATAGAAACTTAAAAAACTCGTGTTAATGATGTCTTATTTTCTTTTACTTCTTATTTCCACCGTTATTATGGGTTTGATATTGCGCATACACACACACATATTGGTAGTTTAGTTTTTGTTTTGCATTAGTGAGAAAAGTACACGAACATCTATTCACCTCCTAGCTATTTTCATTAATCCTGCAACATGCATACATTTTGACATAGTGGATAAAATTATTATATATGATTGAGTCCAAGGAATATATATAGTCATATGAATAAATTTACACAGAATTAGTCATCCCCTAAATTGAGATCCTATTTAAGATATAACATATCAAGTTTCTTAATTACAACCAAGCTACTATTTACATTAATGGTTAGTCTTCCAATGAGAGATTAAAAAACTTGAAATTGATGCATTTCAATAATTGTGGTGACAGATTAAGAACAGTTCCACTTCTTTTACCGGTTATGAAGATTAAATTGATAATTATTCATTCAATGTACTTTCTATTTTGAGATCCAATTGAGCATATTTTGATATATATGGTCTGCTGGGGGAACTCTTAACATGATTAAGATAATAGTCCAATATGAGCTATGTTATTTTCTTTCATGTATAGTTAGACTATATAAAGTGCCCCATAGCACATCTTATTAATTGAATAAGTACACAAGTTACATCTCGTAAGAGCATTACTATGAGTAAGGTGTGATTATCTTGTGAGATGGTATAATGTACCATCCAAGGTTTAAAATTTCGAACATTACCGAAGTTTTGGTTCGGAACCGGAACCATACGACGTCGATTTCAGTTCTTTTTTATTTTTTAAATATTAGAATATATTAATTAAAGAAGGAGAGCCTTGGCGCAACTGTAAAGTTTTTGTCGTGTAACCCAGAGATCACGGGTTCGAGTCACGGAAACATCCTCTTGCAAAATAAAGGTTGCATACAATAAACCCTTTCTCGGGACCCCGCATTGGCGGGAGCTTCGTGCACCAGTCTTGCCCTTTAGAGTATATTAATTAAAATATTACTAGGGCTAAGCATTTAGACAAGCAAACTGTGAAGAATGCAAGTCGAGGCATGTGGGGGGGAGTGCATGCAAGGCAACAATGATAGGTTCTAGTAGTATTTTGGTTATTTCGTCCAAGTTCATGGTACCCGGCTTAGGCAAATCATATGGCGTGGTATTGTCAGATGGCGATGCATCAAAAATGATGGGCATACAGATTTAGAACATGAGGGCAATTAGTTTATCAAAACTGCTAGCAACTGTCTATGTTGTATAAATTGGCAGAGTTGTGTATTGGGAAAAGATTGTAGGTGAAGTCCTATGTTATAGTTCCTTGTTATTGAGAATAATAAAACTTGAGAGTGATTCCTGTATATTGTGTGTTGCTTTTGCTTGTACTTAACCAGTATTGTTTAATTATATGTAGGATTCTTTCTTGTGAAGATCATGTGAAATTTTGTTGGTTGAATTACTGTCAGAACTTGGTTGCCACAAAGGCAATTTCGAAAGTGGAAAATTGACCCTGTGAAACCTACTGGTGAATTTGATAGCCACAAAGATATCACATGGATATAGTTCCTCTTGGCTAACCAAGGCTACAAATTGTATTTTGTGTCGGTCAACACGAGCTGGACAACAAGCACACAAAAAGCCTGGATACACTTGATGCACAAGCCGATACGTAAACTGGACATGTGAAGTGATCTAGAGTCGTTAGCATCTTCTGCAAAGAACAATAGGTAATTCACAAGCTCCTAAAGCTTTATAGTGTCTTCTACATGGACAGAAAGGTGGATTTATGAGCTACTAAAACTCAAGAATGTCTTACACAAGGATCAAAAGGTGATTCACGAGCTACTAGCTGCTACACCAATAAAAATGACTTCCAAACAGACCTGGAGCCTGTCACAAAAGCTCTCTGACCTAGAGGCGCCTCCTCCAAGTAAGCTTCTTCCTACTCTTCTTTACCATCCTCTTCTTCTTTCCCTCATCAAAACGACTGACACCATTTGTCAGCACGGCTGAAATGGCACAAAAATGTTTCATTCCAAGGACCAAAATGTTAGCTTCAAACAACATTTAAAACCTTGGGTCTAACTATTCTTAGCTAGTTGCCTAGTTTACTTTTATTCAACCACAAAAATGTAAAAATATCAAACAACAAATATCTGTGAAAAATCAACTAAAAAATGCTCCTATAAGTACTAAAATATATTTTATCCTAGCTTTGAAAACATGAAAATTCATATCCAAACTTAATTTTATGCAATATTCTCCTCGCATTGATTAAGCAAAGGGCTAAATTGCAGCAAAGATTAAAAATAAATTTAAAAAAGAATAAAAATCTTGAAAGGGTATTGCACATAAAACCCTTAGTTTTTGATTGATGATGCCAAGGAACCTTCAGCATTACCTATTCCTATTCCATTAAAATTTATTCATAAGTTGTTGATTATGAATATTACTCACCAGCTTGTATGAAATTAGGAATTATGACAGGATATAAACATTACTTACCTGGACAAATCTTTCTTTTTTCGGAATGTTGTTCGCAACATTGTGTCTAGCCTATCCTGCACAAAATCTTGCACTTCTGCATGGATTGTTTCCCATAAAGCATCTGCAACTAATGTATCACATCGTTCCATCATCAAGCCAACACTCTTTATAAAGCCAACAAGCTCTAACAAAGCTTTTCGTTCATCAGCTGTATAATTCCAACGTACAACCTACATTGTGATTTTGTAACAGTTTATAATGCAGAAATAACAAGGAACACAAAAGAGACTGAGGCCAAAATCTAAAATATACCAGGACAAAAAACATGACTAATAAAAAAATATTTAATTAAATATAAGGTTAGATATAGACAATATCCACATCTAGAAAGAATACATAAATTATCTTTGAGATTACCATGAGCAAAATATTCAAAATTGGTATTGTACCATTAGCATCACAAAAATGGGATGTAAGGATGAAAATCAAGGGTCCATGCAATTTACATTGCTTTGCAATTTCTTATACCTTATAAATCATGTTGTATTTATATTTGTTTGAAACAAAATATTTCATTGTAGTTCTGTAGTTATGCTTAATATGTTTCAACCATGGTGGCCAATAACAACGCACGTGAAATCATAGTTGTCTCTTCATTTTCCTTGAATCATGTTCTGGATCAGTCTTTTAATGATCATATACAAGTAATATGTAAACAAAATAGCTTAGCTAAATATTTTTCCCAAAATGCTTACTTATAATTTTGTCCTACTTTTATCATGCATGTATAACTAGTATTGAATTTTGTTATCACTCGTATCATGCTTTTCAGTTGTATTTCCCTCGGGCTCTATTGAAAAGGATAAAATGCAATTATACTACATCAATGGCAAAGTAAAAGTAAAGAAATAAGGTAAAACCTTCTCATAGTCGAAAAACGTAGTGGAATTTTGATGAGAACTTATTGAAGCAGGTTCCTTGCATGGCCTAGAGAACTTCCAAGCACATTGTTCCCATATCCGCCCAGTCCACCGACTGAGAAGTTGAAAACCTTCAACAACCAAATCATACATATTTCCTTTGACTTCTCTAGACCAATCACTGTCAGTGGTACCAGTTGACTGGAGCACAACAATCTAGATAGAGGACATAGATTTAACCAATGAGATAAATAGCAAAACTTGATAAAGGATAAAAAGGAAAATTTAATTCTTTAGCAGATTTTTTTTTTACCAAACAAACACAAGGTGAAGATGTCAATCCAAAAACTACTTGCTGACAAACAAATATAGACAGATGTGCAATTACGCACATAAACACAAACACATTCATGGAACCAAAAAAAGGTGTAAAGCCAAGGATCAGTGAAGCTAGTATGGCGAATAGTGATATATCTACATGCAAGTCCACTGCCACAAGAATTTAAATTAGATTGAGCTTTTACATAACAGATACATGTGCAACAGTGCATTATTAAATCATCTAGTTGAGACTAATTAATAACTAAATTATGCTTAGACAATAAGTAACAACAACAACCAAACCTTATCCCACTAAGTGGGGTCGGCTAACTTAGACAATAAGTAGATGGCTGAAAATAACAGGTGAAAACAACTAAGGGAACTTGATGTGATATCTGAAAGGTTGCTAAGCTACTGAAAACTTATGATGCAAACATTTTTCTGTTGATGTTCTAGTCCAGAAAAGATCATCGCGCTATTCTGAAAAGATCATCTTCGCTATCAGAATCTGGTTTTTCATCAAATTCAACAGGTAAATCAAATTTTAATGAAACAAGTACCTGATTTAATGCTGAAGCAAAACGAATGGAGAAATCATCATGCTCCGCACGAATAGTACCAATGTGGTTCACAATCAAATACCGCCTCTGGTAAGTGGTCCAGTCAAGGCAACATGTATGCCAGGTGGACTTCAACAAAATTTAACATAAAGTTCCAAGTTATAAGACTATTTATAAAATTTTAAGGAGTCACTAATCATAAACAATATGGACATTGTCTCTGAAAAACCAAAGACTGGAAGCCAATCATAAACCTCAAAATGGTAAAAGAAGAAATTTTTGACAGGAGTTACTTCATTAACACACTATCCTGAATCAGTCAAATCGTACGCCTATTATGAAGGTGCACCATCCTCTTGAGAGAGTCATCAACTTTATGGAAGTAAGCATGAGCTTATGAGCTTACATGTTGGTTAATATTGTCACTTGAAAGAAAACAATTTTATATGTCAATAGTACAGTAAAAAAATCTCCTGATGTTTATTACAAACTGTGGACTAAAAAATTTGTATTAAAAATACCAAATTCATGGTGGACATGAACGTAGCTAAAACACACAATATACATGTCAATTGCTTGATCCTGCAAAGAATGAGTTTATGATGGACATTTAGACATATAAGCCTTTTGGACAATTCCAGTAACCTAGTACAACAAAATGACCATCCCATTCATCTCTGTTAGGAATTAACTGTGATATCGTGTATGGCGCTAGAGGGGGGAGTGAATAGCATAATAAAAACAAATTCAAATTATCAGAGTAATAAGAACAACAGAATGATAAATACAATAAGAAAATAAAGCAGAAAAAGTACTGAAGGATTTACGTGGTTCAGAAAACTCAATTACTACTCCACATGAGTCAACCTACGAAAAAACCACTAATTTTCTCCTTGAAAAGCTTCTAAAGGTGGAGTAACTTTTTACAAAAGCTTTTACAAATGATAATAAATGAAATGCAGTAAAAGAGTATGTAAAATATGGAGCTTGGAAGTAAAGACCTTAAACTTAAAAGAAAACTAAAACAATAATAAAAATTATGGATAAAGAACACTTTGACACATCGGAGCTGAGATAATGAGGAATTGTTGCAGATCATTGTGTAGGTGTTGATTCAGTTATGGTAGTTCTTCGTTCGAAGTGTCTTTGCTCAATATGTATAGAGTGAAGTTGATCACCATCAGTAGACTAATTCATCCTTAATAGTCGACTTAACAGTTGATTAATCCACTATTTTTGGAACCCTATCTGCAGCGATTGTTAACTCGATTGTCACTATGTTGAACCACAACTAGATCGTTGCTTCGACTAGAGTTTGTTGTCAATCGACTTTTTAAGCACTCAATCAACTAAATTGCCTTTTAATAGACTCATGTCGAACAAAGTTTGATTCAATCCGTTGATCCACTTTTGATTCCCTTGGATCATGATCATTTCCTTTATTGACTCCTTTTTGCCATTAATCGATAATCTAGATCCATTTATGTCCGAATCTTTAAACAACTATGCTATTCAGTCACCTACTTCAACCTCATCAGTTGACTACTAGTGATAATTGTTCGCTCCTCTTTATCATATATTATTTAACACTATAATATTTTGAATTTAAAAGTTATTCAGTCGACTAAACCCGAAACAACTAATTTTTGCAAATTTTCTATCTTCAATCGACTCCCTAGTTGATTAACCATATGAGTCAACTCTTGTGACCAACAGGTGACTTTATCCTTAAAACACCTATTCTAAGTCAAGCCATCGCCTAAAAAAGAAAAAATGCTCACGCCCAAATATAGATCGCTCATAGTCTCTCGCGCCTCACTTCCTAAGAGTTTACCTTGAAACTTCTTATGTAAGTATATATTTTAATCTCGACCTACCAAAACGTCATGTCTACCAAGAGACTTCACTCCTTATCATCTACTAGGTATTCGATCGACTTTAACCTACCATGACTTCTTATCTACCAAGAGACCTTACCTCTAGATCTTTCTTGTCTACAAACTCCTATTAAACTTCCAAATCTATCAACAAATGTGGGCTTCTATATTGTCAAATCTTTGGTTGAGCTCAACCCACTTAGACTTCATGCATATGTCAATACATTGTTGGCCTCTTTTTTTTGCTAAATATCTGATTGACCTCAACCACTTGGACTTTTCTTATTGCTCCTGCAATGTAAATGTCTACGTATCTTACACCTGCACACTTGACACAATTAAGTAACACAATATGAATCTAACTATGCACCTTTGTCAAACACATCAAAACCATATAGTCGCACTCAAGCATGTGGCATAATTGCAACAACATTAACTAGGTGGGTGGAGCCGGTCAAAGTTGAGTGGACATAAAATAATTGGTGCAAGCTAATAAACAAGGATGCAAGATGATTATTATCTCATTACATCAACACAAGTAGATCATCACTATTGAGGGGGCAAAACAGGATTGAATCCTTAGGTAGTCTCATTTACCCATATTTATTATTCATCAATGTAAAATTACACTTTACACCTCATATTATATGGTATTTACAAATAGATCCCCATTATTTACAATCAAGTCCCCAAGGTGGCAAAAGGCGAAACGCTAGCCCCCAGCGCCCCTGCCAGTTCGTCCCAGGACCAACACGGAGGAGGTAAATCACGGGGACTAGTCTAGCTAGCTCGAACAGTGACTAGTGCATGGGAGAGAACAGGAACCTGACTACTAGCCAGGATTTGACCCTCAAACCTCATGGTCCATGCACTAGCCATCCTGTGGGGACACAATCAAATCCCCAAGATTGCTATCAAGTTGGCTCTATAAAAATATTATTTTCTTCTTACAATAAACTCAATCTAAGATTTGCTATCAAAATTATTAGTAAATCTAACAAGTAATTACGGAAGATGACAACTGATATCATAATATTTTAATCAATGTTGTAACCTAGAAAAGCTCATATATAACTAGGCTCACTATTATTGATGGTGCCCTAGATCACGAGAATATTCACTATCAAGGAATTTGACAAATGTGATGAAAGTCCAGATAATACTATGTATTAGTCATTGATCCATTAGATAGGAGATGTTACTAATATGCTAAGATAGTATTACTAAATGCATGAAATTCCTACCCAAATTTTACAAGTTAAATCATTTTTAATAATCTAGAATGATAAATTTAGTTCGAAAAGAATATTTGGGTATTTCGAATTGCAAGGACTTGTTATAGGATGTAAAGAAATGATAATTTTCAATTCTAGTGTTTATCAATTCAATAGAGAAACTAGTTGATTTTTTTATTGTAGTTAAATTTGATTGAATGTATGTCCACTTTAAACTCATTTTCGACTAACCTTAAGGTTAGTTGGCGGTTTAACTGAGATTATGTAAAGTCATGTTTAAACAAGAGATGAATCAAGTTATAGGCACCACTTATAAGAATTTCCATATCTAGGGGAGTAAGAAATGGATCCATCCAAACCTGATTTTGGCTAATCAAAGATGGAAAAAAATAAACTTCTTTTAGCTGACTATCAACCTCCCCTCTTAGACTTTGATTACTCCGAGATGCGGATTGAGGAAGGAAAGGAATTAAAGTGAAGGAAGAGAAAAGAAAAGAAACGGAAGGGAAGAGAAAAGAATCCTCATGGAAAGGAAAGGCAGAGAGGGAGAGGAAAAGAAAGAAAAAGGAAAGAAAAAAAAGTGGTCCGTGCCTGTGGCAATCCACGGCTTGCGGCCTCTCGGCCGGCACAAGCCACCCGTGTAATGCCACGCAAGCGGCAACGTAGTGCCACCCTACGTGAGGCAGCCGCACAGTGTCACGTGGGCTAGCGGCCACACGGTGACGTCGCGCAAGCGGCCATGCAGGGCGGCCCACGGTCGCTCGTGGCTGGCACGATTGAGGGCGAAGATGGGAGAGAGAAGAAGGAAGGAAAGTGGCTTCTGTCCAATTTGGGCAATACAAAAATCTTTAAAAATTAATCCTCTGATGGATTTACAAATTCATCCGTCTATTACTTTACAATAAGTAAACAACGGAAAGGACAAGTAATCAATTCTTTTTAATGACGAAAAACTTTCCTCAGTTTTTAAATCTGTCCTCTTATGTATACAGGGCATTAGTGTTTGTTAGGTCTTCTATATGTAGGGTTAAAGTAGTCCAAGGGCATGAATAGATAGTGAACCTAAATTTGTTTGTTCCTCACATACAAATACAAAAATAATATAATGATTAGCAAATACACAAGAAATGCTAACACAATAATACACATGGTTCGACCTATGACACATCTAGTGTGTCATCTCTAAATTATTCCACTAATTACACACTTTTACAGAAGGCAACAGAGTAAGTCTCTACAACTCCCAATAATCGGATTTTACTCAAATGCTTAGTCGACTGCTCATACCACTAAAATATTCGATGATATCATATTCCATATTCAATTAACTATTTAGTTGACTTTAGTTCTCAACGATTCAACTTTTAGTTGACTAGAACCTTTGGAATTCACTTGATTCACAATCATTTATAAGCATATACAAAGATCATGGACCGGTCGATCTACCAAACAAAATCTCAAGTCGTGTCGATGTTTTGATCTTTGACTAAATCGATACTATTTCGATATCTTGTCGTGTTGTGATGTGTGGTACTGGTGGTGAATTAAAGGGGGAAGGAGGAAGGAGATGAAGAAGGAAAAGATAAAGATAAAACATATATAGTTAAGTTTAAACCTTTTTTTCATTAAAATGTTATAATTTTAACTTTATTTTGTACGAAGACAAACTAAAAAATAATATCATCTCAATTCATGTTGACCTCTATTTTAGCATTGACTTGTGTTTTAGAATGCCAAAGGGTGTCAAGTGTTAGCATGCAAACATAATATTAACAAAATTAATACGACACAGGAGATACTGCCTAAGCCGATTAGTATCGAGTTTTGGTAATTTATTGAAATGATGCTAAGTTGAATCTTGGCAAGAAACGTTGGATGTAAAAGGTTTTAGGCTTAGTAGAGTAAACCAAAATATATGAAATTTAAATTTAGTAATATTAGACATGATGAGATAATTATTAAGATAGGTGATGACAAGTTGTGTATTTAAAATCATTTTTGCAAAAGGACAAGGGATTGAGAGTTGTCTTACAAAGAATACAAGCAGGATGATTGAAATAGAGGAGAGCGTTAGGTGTTCTTTGTAATCATAAAGTATACTTAAAAGGAAGTTTTATAAAACGGCGGTTAGACCTGCTATAGTATATGAAATTGAATGTTGAGCTATGACTCGAGCAGATGAACAAAAGATGAGAGTTGCAGAGATAATGATACTAAGATAGATGTGCGGACATACAAGGATGGGTAGGATAAGAAATGAGAATATTAGAGAGAAAGTTAGGGTTGCACCTATTGAGAGAAAACTCCAAGAGACACGCTTAAAATGGTACAAGCATATACTTAGATGACCAATAAATGGTCGATGTGAACTTATTACAAATATGCACGTTAAACAAAGAAGAGAAAGATAAAAAAAAAAATCTTGATTAGCAATAAGAAAATAAGAAAAAAAATATTTTAATATAAATTATGATATAATAGAGGATAGAATCCAATGGCGTAAAAGGATCACCCCACCTAGTAGGATAAGGCTTAGTTGTTGTTGTTGATATATTTCGATCATTCCGCCCAACATGATGCGAGATTTCAAATCATTAGGTCGACAAACTATGTCTTCAGACATCCAATCCTCTAATTGAAGCACTCACAACTAAGCCCTATGTAGCCTACCACTAACCTACCAAATATACACATCATTACATAATGTTGCCCAAAAGCAAAAAAAGCAAAGGTTACATTCACTTCATAATCTCTTATGAATTTCATGCCTCTAAGTCTTCAACTCCCTAAATTTAGGGTGTCAAACCATCGAGTGCACTGAGCTCTCCAAGCTTGTTCTCTACCACTCGATCTGCATTTCATGATATCGGGTCTTCAACTCTCTCGATCCAAGTCATCAAGTCATCAAATATACTATTTTCCCCAAGCTCACTATATGTTACTCAACCAATGCTACATGCTTTTGAGTCATCAAACTCCTCACCTTCATCTAGGTCATAAAGATTTTAAGAAAATTTTAAGACAAGCTCACTCCACGCTCTTCGATCAATGCTCCATGTCATGAAGTCCACCGAGCTACTTCTAAGCTCCACGATCCCCAAGATCACAAAACCAATCATTCAATTCAATCCAAATGGCATGTTCTATAATCCTCTAAATTCCTCCAAAGCTCAATCACTACTTGTTCCCAACAGTTGAACTTCATCAAATCCACATCTAGATCCCATCGAATCAAGAAACTCAACGAACTCAATGAATCGCCACTTGACTAGAGTTAGATACTTAGGCATGTCTTGTTCGGTCTTTTTGTTATAGCAAACGCATAATCGCTGCCAATTTGAGGGAGATATCCCTGAGAGGATGTTTCGCATGATCCAGACGCACGTCTTTCGCTTTGCGTGCGTCTAATATGTACCTTCTCATGTGATATATAAAAACTATTTATCTTCCTAAAAAAAAAAGCTCAACGAACTCTATAAGCACTATCCAAGTCTTTGTGCACATATCAAACCCACGAGAGGCACCTAACTTAAATCATATTACCAACACATCAAAGCCATATGGACAACCACAAAGGAAGTGTTGTTACCCGACACCATGTCCCAAGTCTTTCCACCTTAATCAACAACTTTTTCTTTATCTTTTGGTGTGGCCAATGGTTTCATGGAGAGAGGATGTATGATGTTCGGAAACAACAAAAGGACTTCTCGACCTCTGTTTTGAGTAAGCATCTCATTTAGCTGAAAGTCCTTTTGTAAAGTTGAAGATCGATGGAAACCTGAGGCCATTAAGAGGGGACCTAGAGGAGGAGATCTAATTTTTAGGTCTCCTATGTTTTGTGGCAGCATGTTCAACTAGAAACAGGTCATTCCTGAAAGAGATCAACTCGCGTTTCTGTTGGTAGTAAGCATAATTGAATTATAGGGGAAACCTTTAAACACAGGGTCACTTTCAAATTAAACATTTGGATATCATGCATCACAAGTCAGAAAATCACTAAACTAAAGAGAAAAAAATCATAAGCTGTCAAAAGGATATTCTTGCAGCTCACGAGGGATAATTTCATGGGGTCCTGGAAGAGTGAGAAGACGATTTTGACTTGAAAAATTTTGAAAATACATTGACAATTCCTTCATGATAGCAGCTGGTGAAAGGTGAAGATCTGGAAATGCTGGAATAACAGGATCATTCTACCAAATAAAATCATAGAAATTGATGAAACAATGAACACAAGAATTGACTAGATTAACCACTGGCATTAGAGAATTGTGAACAGCGATTTATACCTTGAAGATGTTAAGAAGCCGATTTATCTTTATCCTCTTATACATCGACTCACTCTCTTTATCAGATGAGGATGCTAAGACCACAAGAACTGGCAAAATACGAAGTAGTGTATGGCGCTCCGGATATAGAAGTGTGAAGTCTAGTTCCAATGACTCAACACAAAATACAATGAGTACCTGTAAAATATCTTCTACACTACTCAAGTCAAGGATGTCAACAGGCCGGACAGAAAATAACCAAAATATGATAAAGAAGTCATTCACCTAACCAACCAAAAGTATTTATAAGGGATATGGAACATAAGCACTTTATGTTGGAAAATTAGTGTACAACAACAACAACAACCGAACCTTATCCCACTATGTGGGGTCGGCATGTTGGAAAATTAGTGTGAACGAGAAATTAAATCTAGATTGTTGGATTAAGATGGACAAATTTGGTTCATCCAACTTGAAAGGTTTCAATTGCCCCTTCAGATGGCTCAATCTCAACCATTGATTTCGATAAGAAGACATCCAAATGAAGAGGCATTGTGTTCCTTGGGAAAGGGCCATTTTGTTCCTTGGGAAGGGTTGCGATCTAGATCATCCAATTCAAGTTGGATGGATGAGATCTAATTGAACCAAGAGGTTTTTCTACCCCTTCATTTGGTATGAATAAGATCCCTCGCATTCTCATTTGATTCATTTCAATTCAAGCAAAGTAAGCATTACATTCCATACTTGCATTGGAGAGTTCGAGAAACTTCTTTGGTTTGGAGGTATTGCGATTTGCAGTGCTGTTATCGAAAGATAAATTCATTGTATCTTGGGAGACGATTGTCGTGTTCCGTGAGCATGGGCAAATTCATCTTAAAGATATAGAGTCCAACTCTAGCCTCGACTTCGCCAAAGTGGTGTTATACCGTCATTCTGCCCGCGCTCAGATTGCACTACCACAAGATCCAACACTTTATACTATTCAAGTAAATGGTTCAAGATATATATGCAACTCACAACAAAGAATACTAGATTATTTGTTAGAAGCATCATAATTGTCATCATTGAGCTCTATATCGCTATTATTATTCAACTTAATTAAATTTCACTAGTCCCCCTCTAATCCATATGGCTTTCACTCTAAAATATTTAACTCTTCTAATTATAATTTTAAGATTTCAACATTTCCATATATCCCAACCCATTCTCTCTTTTTATCATGTTATTGGAGCTACGCTTAATCATTTTCTAACACTTCAAAACTCCGGCAAATAAAATAGGAGACACATCTTGCACTAAATTAAATTTAATATATGCACCATGCAACTCAAGTGAATAGCAAGCCTGCTCAAAGACAAGAATAATCACCAAAGATACACTTTATGGACTGTTGGGAGAACTTATCTTGACCAAAAGATACTAAATGGTCAAATTAGGTAAAATTAAATATTTATGAACGAAAAGGATATAAAGCATCTATGGAAAGAGAACTATGAAAAGGCCTAATTGTGTAAGGGGCCTAATCATGAAAAAATGCAGAAAATGGCATCTGATTTACAAGATACCATAAGAAGCATGATTGTCAAGATTGGTTGATACCCAAATAAAGCCCAAGTTGAATCAGCATTGGCAAAGGTTGATCTGATCTTCCATAAGACATCATTACAAAAAAATCGTAACAACAACAACCAAGCCTTATCCCACTAAGTGGGGTCATATAGGCTATATGGATCATTTTACGTCTTTGGACTCTATCCCCTACTATATCATCATCTATACATTATTACAAAAAAATTGTAAAAGCGGTTAAATAAAAAAATCAAAGAAATAACCTAGAAATACGATATCACTAGAAAATAGATGAAAAAAAATAGTTTAATGGAAAATAGATGAGACTAATTGAGTTTTGGGTGAATTAGGTCGATTTGAATAACTTGAGGATTTAACAAAAGTGTTGTCAATCCTAACTTAAATCTTGGTAAAGACACAATAGCATGAGAGTGTCCTTTCACTCTCTTGAATTCCAACTCAAAATTTTTAAGTTCACTGCAACATGAAATTGTGACGAGATAGATCATAATGCGCTTTAAGTTAGAAGTTAGTGTTTAATCATATGTTCAACAAGTTTATGAAAATTGAGATTATGAAGATGGTGATCAAGCTTGGATGAACTTCATGGATCAAGTGTAGAGGCGTGAGCTCATAGATGCAAATTAAGTTTGAGGATGGACCCAAGACCCATGGTTGATTGCTATAATTTTGGGTTTATTTTGAGTAAAATTGATTGTAATTATAGAATTTTGTTTCTATAAAGAATTTGTTATCTAGGGAGTTTCAGCTTTAGATCCTAGAGGATATTTAAAAGGTTGCTTCAAGGTTTGAGATTGACCCTAAGCTTTTGGACAGTGAATCAAACTAAGACAAACCTAACCTAGGGCTGAAGGTAAGCTGACCAAAAATTGAGGTTTAGACAATCAAACTTCTGTTCTGGAAATTTGGGTCGACCGAAAATCAATATTAGTCGATCAAACATACTCATTTTAAACGTTGAGTCTCTAACGATCATATTATAAATATTGGTCAACCCACAAGTAAGTTTTTCATAGACCAAAGTGCTTGGAAATGATCATCAAGGTTTCATTTATAAGTTATTTTAGAGGATTTATTTTCTAAACATCCTCCATCTCACCAACGAGCTTGGAAGCAAAAGTTTTAGGTCGCATTCAATGAAATTGTTTTGATGTGTTTAGCAAAGGGTTTAAGTTACATTTTATCATATATTTCAAATGTGTGCATAAGTGTCCAAGGACTTGGCTAAGTGCAGATGGAGCTCAAATAGTTTGACTCGATGTGGTCAAGTTGTTGTGATGGTTGACTTGTTAAAGTTAATTTGGACGGATGGTTTATGCTTGATGGCTTAAAGATGTGTAACAAGATGAATTCGGAAGTGATCGAAGAACGATGGCTTAGAGCATTTAAGGGATCAAATTCCTAGTAAGGTGGAGTCTACGACGAGAATCATGGGGTGGTTGCTCTTTATGAGGTAGACTTGAAGGTGATCAAAGAAGGATGACTTGGAATGTTGAAGGAATTGAAAATTCTTAGCAAGAAAACTCTATGGTAGCCCGACAAGAGATGGACTTCATGAGTGAACAAAGAATGATGGCACATTGGAGTAAGCTTAGACGGGTTGGTTAATTTGAGAAATTGAGGGTCTGATGTGAGGTGAACTCGAGGGCACTAATCGGCATCAACAAGGTTGAACACCTAGAAGCAATGTGAGCTGTGAAAGATTACAAGGGAATGTAATCATAGATTTTTCACTTTGGGGCAACATTATAGGAGATGGTGTAGCTAGGCAAGGGTTTAAACTACCTAGTGCCTTGTAGGAAGCTTTCAGCAAAGATACAACAAGTCTTGAGCCATATTTTGTGGCTAAGCTCAATCTTATAGCTTTTCTTAGGCTTATGAGGTATAAGTTGAGTGAAGTCAAGATCTCCAAGCAGATTTAGTCGACTGTAGATAAGATTCAAATAAACTGGAGTGGAATATTCAACTGACTCAAGCGGCACTGGTTCAAAGAACAAAATGTGTTTCTGTCACACTTTAGTCAACTGGAGTCATGATTAGTTAACCAGAAGGAATATCCAGTCGATTACCAAGAGAGTCACTCAACAGCTACAATTGTTGAAGCATTCAACTAGAGTTTTTCCGGTCAACTAGAGGTGCTCAAAATAAAAGCATTGGAGCATGTTCTTTATAAACATTGGAGGTTGTTTGTCTTAGTATGGGTGCAAGAAAACAAGTGTAATCTTGTTGCAACCAAATGCTCAAGTTGAACAACACTCCAAGGGCTTGCAATTTGAAGAGAAATTTCTCTACAAGCTCTTGATAATTCTTTTTTTTTTAACATTGTCATTTTATATCAACAGAAGAAATACAACGTCGAGTTATTGAGAGTGTACAAGCATTTCTCCGCCTCTAGGAGTAATTTATAGTGGATTTCAAGAATGATACCTAACCAATCAATAAGCTATAGAGTACGGTGAGGCTTCGATCATAGTATTTCTTATTTTACTTATTTCACTTGTGTATACAATCTTGACAAAATCAACTAACCTACACACAAGCACTCAACTGTTATCTTACCACTAATGTTGTGATTATTGGTTATATATTTTTGTTGCATTTCATTTTTGTTGCACATGAATGATTATAGAACATTGTATCTAAAATTGTGTTTGAACTTTATTGTTTGCAAGAATCAAAAGAATTTGAATGTTGTCTATTCACGCCTCTATTTTGTCCAGGTTGATCCTAACCATCCCAACTTTCTCTGAGTCAATTGAAAAAAATTACTATTGATTAAAGGATATTCAATAAAGTGATTTAGATTTCATCTGAGTCCTGTAAAAGAAAAATGGAATAATATTCTAATTTTATTGAATGATATCATTAGTAAAATATTGTCAAATTTTATAGTACAAATATGATCTAAAATATACTACAAGTTGATTTTATTATCTAGTATAATACATTTTTTGTTATTTATTGTTTACCTTTTAATAGATATGCTATTATTTTTAATGAGCTAACACATGCATTGATACTGTAAGGAACCATTACTTACTACCTACTAGTTCTAAAATATAATTTTGTCAATTAATAACAAAAATATGATATTGTTAAATAGATAATGATCATGAGTCATTATTAATATTGTTATAATATATGATATATTACTTAGTTCCAAAATTTATTATTATAATCATCAATTATGATATTTGATGAAAGATAATGTGTATCTATAATATGATCAAACACAATTTGTTATGAACCCATTTGTTTTACTTTTTATATAATTCTGATTTAACTAATCCTATCTATCTGATACGACTAAGGAAAAGTGACTATTACGGACAAGTGATTGAAGAATGTTGGAGCTTCTCCAACAAAGTTATAGTCTGTGTTACGTTACTCAGTAGTCCTAGCAGAACTACTCAGTAGTCCTAGGCAGAAAAAATGTCAACTCATGAGACACTGACAGTATCAAATGTTAAAATATCGACAACATAGATTGAGACATTGGCACATCTTATTCCTTGCAGTGTTATCGCTATGATATGGCTAGCAGTAGTTTCCACAATGTGGTAATAAAAGATTCAAGACTTGCAACCTCTTTTGGTGCAATGGAGAAGCCCTTGCAATACAGAGAAGTAGCAATACATTGTCATGATAAGCCTCATCATGGTGTTCCACGAAAACAGAGAAGCAGCAGCAGGTTGTCACAATCAACTTCTTCGAAAGGTCTACCACTCAGTCATGGTACAGTAGTGGCAATTATAGCTCACATGTGTAGGCACTCATATCAAAAGTGCTCGTGGAGAAAAGAAAAGGGGTCAAGCAAGACCTAGGGCTCAAGCAAGTAGATAATTAATATCAATTGTATTTACATTTAGACCTTAGGTCCATAACAGTCATTATTTGTAGAAACTATACTACATAATCCGAAGGCCAACAAGATCTTCAAGACTAAGATAGCTCTCAGTGAACCATCTTCCTCTTTGTTACCTCATATGAGAAGAGTTATGATGCAATTCTTTTAGATTGGCTCTGGATTAAAGGAGGATATGAAAATGATCAATGTTAGAGAAAGAGGAAAAGTGACTAACAAGAAATGGGAGAGTTTCATGAGTGTTTGGTGTTGATGAGAACCAACATGAATACAAAAGAAGAAAACAATGGTCCCTTACGTAATGACGTTACCTCAGTTCCCGGAATCCTATTTAATGGCATCGTGGCAACCACAGCACCATGATGATGGGTTGGGTTGTGGTGGAGAACAATAAGGCATGTCATTCATATGGGAGAAGAGCGAGATGTGGCGGTGGCTAGTGACCAAGACCTACAATTTGAAGCCCCTTTCCTTTGCAGCCATGGATAGTTGCATTGTCATCATGAGCAGGATTCAATAGTAGAGACCCAATAGTGAAGGAAGAAGAAGAGATTTGAGACACAAACCAAATAGTGAAATAAAGAAAGTGGAAAAAGCATGCCATTCATAGAGAGGAAGAAGGTGCTTGACAAGGAGAAAATCAGTGCTAATTGTAAGAGAAAGGGTGAACGGAGGTTTAGCATCATATTAAATTTATTGCCTCCTCATAAAGGAATTGTTGAAGAAAACCATATAAAGATTACTTTGATACCAAATCAAGAATAAAATATTATGTTATATTCAATCACAAGAGAACTATTGTGGAAAACATATAGCACTCAGACATATAATGACAAAATACATCATGCATGAATAAACACAACAAATATAATTAATAACCCTAACCATACAAACTAGGTGCACTTTAAGACTGTTAAAAGAACAAAAACTACTAAAACTTCAGCATGCATTTTCAAAGTTGGATACGTGTTTGTTCGGAACATCTCAGCATGCAGGTTCAATAGAATAGCCCATCTTGTACTCAGGAAAATCTGGAAATAGAACAGGATAATAAATTATTTTAATGTTGATAAATCTAAGGATACAGAATAAATATCTAATTCAAGAACAAGGTTCTGCAAAACAGCTTACTGCAAATGAATGGTTATTCTAAGAATTATTAGGCCATATCATATTCTAAACTGGTGAAATTAATAAAAATGAGCAATCTTAGACCTGGAGATCATCTAGTTCCTCTCTCATAGAATCCGTATCTTGCCACTGCATGCTTACTTGAGTAAATGTTCTGCCAAATTTGAATAAATATAGAAAGTTACTTCTACATTCTTAGTATAAATCTGAAAACAAAAGAAGAATCTGAGAACTGTATTTAGGCAAACAATAAGAGTGCACGATGTATGCTACCCTCAGCATATAAGTGTATATAGATTCCATAAAACTGCTCTAGTCAAGCCAACCAATATCGAGAAGTTTGTTGCATCAATCTGGAGTCTACTCAATTCACATCACCCACATGCTTATTAATTTAGAAATCTGTGCAGTTTGATCAAATACAAAATTCAACTAGCTTCTACTTAATAATTCTTCTATAGCTGAATTTTTATCCAAAAGAATTTTTAACTACTACAGATGAGGGAGCTCAATTCTTGTTGCTGGAATTCTGTCAAGCAAATGGGCTGCAAAACCACTATAATGTAATTGGACTGCATACCGAATCCAACCATCAGTACAAATGTCTATGTAGTGTAGCCACATAAGACGCTTTTTAAGAAATGTAATTAATCATGCAAGAGGATTGGCAAAAACACTCAGATTCAATAAGTTTAAAAGGTTGTCTGGCTTGCAGCAATTTTCCTGACTATCATAAATAATATGGTGCATATGCCGGAAGATTAAGTTGGCATTGCTAAAACTTGATCCTTCAGCTATTGTAAATAGGATGTTCTATTAAAATCTATAATCAGGAAGAAGTTGAGCAAATCATCACATACCTCTTGTACCATGAGAAATCATTGGGAATGCTAGCTTTTGCATTCTTAAGATGATCAAGCTGCACTAAAACATCAAGCAACTTCAATATAGACCTGAAGTAGAAAAATCCTCAAATGAATTTCTAGACACTTAAAGAGCAACATCACCTACCAACAACACTAGCAGCAAACCAGCTTTAAACAAAGCATCAAGAGGCAGCTTCTAGACTGATCAGTGAATAGAAATAGGAAACAAAAAGAAGGGACTAAATCAACCTAAAGAAGAAAATAGTCGACCAACAGTATTCTGTTGGTCAAACAAATACTTGTTATAATTAAAGATGATTATAGACATCTATCAATGGGTAAAAATGGCTAAGTTTCATCCCTAAGACAGTCCACCTATCTTTATCTGCATACATTCTGTATTTAGTCTCAACTTACATTTACCTCCTTAAGTTTGGTATATTTACGAGTAAACCCTAAGTCCATTTACAATTAGGTCATTAACACTTCCCTTAAATTAATTCAAAATTTTTGTAAAATCTCCTTGATACAAATTTACTCAATTCTAAGACCTCTCAAAGACTTAGCCAGAAAATCTGTTAACTCATCACAAACTAATTAAAGAAGAGGCTATCTCTTTCGACTGCACCTCTATAATAAAATAACAACTAACCACTATATCTCTATATGTTTTATCGTTTTGTGAAATACTAGAGAGAAAGCAATACGCATGGCAGCCTTATTATCACAGTATAGCTTTGTTAGCTCAGTAAAAGCATCTCCCAACTTAGTATCAACAGTAAGTCAGATAATCTCACATGTGACTAGAATTATAATCTGTATTCTGCTTCTGCACTAGACCTAGCTAGTATAATTGATTTCTTGCTCTTTCAAGATACCATATTGTCTCCTAAAAGATGCAATAGTCAAATATAGATTCACAATCCATGAGAGAGCCTACCCAATTAGCATTTGTGTTCCTACAAAATGATGGTACTACAATTAAAATGAAAAAGACTTTCCTAGAGCATTCTTAATGTTTCATAAGATTCTTAGGGTTACAATCATGACATTGAGATTTAAGGAATTAATTAACCACACTTACACTTTGTTGAGATGTTAGACTATAAGGCGGTTCAACTTTCCAAAGGGCATTCTTATTGTCAATCTAAAGGGCATTATTATTGTCAAATTTCTCTTGATGCTCAATGTTTTTTTAGTGGTGCTCGAGTCTAATTGCTTATTGCTGCTACTGAATTTATAGAACACTATCTTGAATTTCGATCTTCCAGAGTGCACTACATGGTTTTTCATCCTCTAGCTCAACCACTTCTATTCTTATGGACACTAGTTGTAGTACTCATGGGGACTATGGATGAAAATGAACATGGATGAGGCTAGTGCAAAATTATCCAACTTCCATGTACTCAATATACTGCTGAACACGCCCCACGGGTTGGCGTAGTTGGTACTTGCATGGGTGGTTGCTCTAGTCTTGGGGTCAATTCCCAACGGGTGCAAAATGTCTCACTGGGTGTCTAACCTCCCCCATGTAAAGGGTCGCTGCATTAGGACAAATGCCCCTGTGATTTATCCCCTTCCAGAGAGTGTGAGGCCGCCCTGGAGGAGCCGCTAAGGTAATGGCTTCACCTTTTGCTCCAATATACTGCTGGACACATCTTTTTCTTGCAGCAAGCAAAGGTGGGTTATTTCAAACAAATTGATCGGAACTCCTCCTTCTTTCATGCACTTGTCAAGAGGAACAAACGGTGGAATGAAATAACAACAATAAAGAGACCCGATGGGAGCCTAACCACATCGTTTGATGAGGTAGTACAGACCTTCATCATGCACTTCCAGGACCGGTTGGGCACTACAGCAGGCCGAACAGAATTATCACAGCAGAATACTCAATCTGGCCGGCTTCAGCATTCCGAACAGCATGCCCAGCTCATCCATATGTCATCCACTGATGAAATCAAGACAGCACTATTCGATATTGGAGATCCAAAGGCACCCGGTTCAGATGGACATGGGACGAAGTTCTTCAAACATGCATGGGGAGTTGTTGGGATAGATTTCATTGTCATAGTCATGGATTTCTTTCATAATGGACGACTACTTCGCCAATGGAATTATACACTAATTGTTCTTCTTCCCAAATCCGCTGGGCTGACTATAGGCTTATTTCCAGCTGTACCATTTTTTATAAAGTTATATCTAAACTATTGGCCAGATGGATTTCAGGTATTCTTGATCTTATTCTTCACAAGGCGGCTTTCGTGAAGGGTAGACTTCATTGACATATCTATATATGTACAGAACCATATGAAGTCTCATGGCAGGTCACTCCAATGAACTAGTTATCATTAACTAGCATCCACGTTTAACTCTCAACATCTCAATTTCTCCAGCCAGTGAGGAGCGGTTGCTAGCCAAAGAGTATAACCCGTACTAGTCTCACAGAATCAATGATGTCCAAACTCATCAATTCATCGACTAGGGATGGTTTCAACACATTTATAATTACACATGTAGAGATGTTTACTAGTTGTGATCCAATTACAAGTTCTCTTATTCTATGAATCGTATTGTGGATATTCAGTAATTAAGTTTAAGATCTAATCAAACACATAAAGAATGTGCACTCAAATAGTGAATCATTTGTTTATCTAATAAATAAGTACAAATCATAAGGCGATTTGCCTTCGGACACCTCTCAAATATAACATATTCTAACTTGGCCTAATGTCAATCGCCATGGTATCCAATACCACAGGTCTCTACATGACTCTCAAACTTATTTAGAGGTTTCGTCAAATGATCCACTAGGTTCCTTTCGGTGAGAATTATCTCGACTTGTATTTCATTCTTACTTATGATCTTCTTGTTCATATGATAGCGATGAAGCACATGTTTAGATCATTGATGAGACCTAGGTTCCTTGGCCAAATCAATAGTCTCATTATTATCAGAGTAAACTGGTACTGTTTTAACAATGTTCGAAACCACATACAAGTTTAATGACGAACTTCTCGATCCAAACCGCTTCCATTGCTGCTTCAGAAGCTGCAATGTATTCCACCTCAGTGGCAGTATCCGCAATGGTTTCTTGCTTGGAACCTTTCCAACTTATTGCGACTCTATTTAAGGTGAATACGTATCCAGACTTGAACTTGGAATCATCCTTGTCCATCTGAAAATTGGTATCATTATACCCCCATATAATTATATCACCCCTCCATATACCAAGAACAAATCCTTAGTTCTTCTCAAGTACTAAAGAATTACCTTGACAACCACCCATCGATCCATTGCTGGATCCGATTGATATTTGCTCGTGACACTCGGAGTGTACAATATTCGAGGCCTCGTACATAACATCGTATATATGATTGATCCTATAACTGATGCATATGGGATCTGACTCATGTGAATCCTCTCACTTCGAAAGATAAATCTCATGTCTCATGGGAATATAACCTTTCTAGGATTCTTCTATGCTAAATTGTTTTAGCGCTTTATCGACGTATGTAGATTGTGAAAGACTAAACAACCTTTTCGATCTATCTTTATAGATCTTAATCGCAAGGATATAGGTTGCTTCTCTCATGTCTTTTCATGGAGAATGGTTTTGACAACCAAACTTTAAATGACTTTAAAACGGACACATCGTTTCCTATAAATAATATGTCATAAACATATAATACTAAGACCATGACCGCGCTCCCACTAACCTTCATGTACACGCAGGGCTTATTTGAATTTTGTGAGAAATCAAACTTTTGATTACTTAATCAAAACGGATATTGAAACTCCTAGATGCTTGCTTTAGTCCATATATAGACCGTTGAAGCTTGCATACTTTATTTTGTCAATAGATGTAAAACCTCGAGTTGTATCAAATATACATCCTCAAATAGGTTCCCTCTAAGAAAAATTATTTTCACATCCATTTGTCATATCTCATAATCGTAATGAGCCAATATAACCAAGAGTATTTGAATGAATCTAAGTAAGGCTACCGGTGAAAAGGTTTCATTATAGTCAATACTATATTTCAACGAGTCTTTCTCCACCAATCTTGCTTTGTGGGTAATTAAATTACCATCTATGTCGATTTTATTCTTGAAAACTCACTTGAACCCTATAGGCGTAATGTCTTTAGGTGGGTCCACCAAGTTCCAAATTTGATTTTCGTACATCGAATCCATTTCCGATTTCATGACTTTCAACAATGAGTCTCTTTCTGAACTTTTCAGAACTTCTTCACAACTAATAGGCTCCTCATCCTCAATGAGTAACACGTCTTTTGATTCACTTATGAGAAATCCATATTTCTCAGGAATTGGACATGTCTTACTAGATCTACGAAGAGATGGTGTATCAATAGGTTCAATCGTTGTCTCATCCCTATGAGCAACAGACTGTGGGTTTTATTTAGGCGTCTCTTCTGTGTCTATTGGAGTCTCTTGAACTACTCTTAATTCAACCTTACTCTCACTATTTTCCTGCAAGAGAAACTCTTCCTCTAGGAATGCAGCATGCCTTGAAACAAACACCTTTTGTTGATGATAGAATTGATAACCCCTAGTATCCTTAGGGTAACTAATAAATAGACACATATCAGACTTAACATCTAGCTTATCTGATACAGTCTTTTTCACATAAGAAGGACAATCTCATATCTTCAAATAAGATAAATGAGGTTTCTTACCATTCCATATCTTATATGGAGTAGTAGAGACTGCCTAAGTCGAGACTCTGTTTAGCAAGTAAATAGCTGTCTCGACTGTGTAACCCTAAAAACCTTTGGGAAGACTTGAATGATTTATCATCAACTTAACCATGTCCAACAAGATTCATTTTCACCTTTTTGACACACCATTATGTTGTGGTATATAAGGCGGAGTCCTTTGAGACAATATCCCATTGTCTTATAGATAATCCTAAAACTCTTGGCTTAAGTATTCATCACCTCAATCCAATCGAAGTATTTTAATACTTTTCCCAAGTTGTTTCTCTACTTCATGTCTAAATTCTTTGAACCTTTCAAAGGCTTCAGACCACTATCTCAATAGATATACATACCCAAATCTTGAGTGATCATCAATGAAGGTGATGAAGTAGCTATAACCTTCTTGTGCATGAGTTGACATGGGTCCACATACATCGGTATGTATAAGGTACAACTCTCGTTCACCTTTTCTCTTAAAAGGTAACTTAGTCATATTGCTTTTTAAGAATGAATCGCATGTATCAAATGAATCCAATTCAAATTATTCCAGAATTCCACACTTGTGTAATTCGGACATGTGTTTCTTACTTATATGGCCAAGGGGACAATGTCATGTGTAGGAAGCTAATTTATTATCTAATTGTCTACTATTCTTTATCTCACTTATGTCATTACATATATATGTGAGACACACCGGTATCTAATACCTAAGTGTATAAAGAAATAGTATGATATCCAATCTCGAAGATATCTAAAGGAGATAGGGCATTGAATACCTTTTTCTCCTTCATGAACTCAAGATAAATCTTGTCATTTTTTCTTCAATGTCTCATCTTACCATAATGATAATATGGGTCCTTTGGAGTCAATTCTTCTTTCTTGGCCTTGAGAACAATTCTCAAGTTTTGAAGCCAATCTAAGAAGTTCAGCCCTGTCAGTTTGGTTGTTTCCAAAGTTGAGTGCAAATTGAATGAAATTATTTTGATTCTAATAAACTAGAAATACACAATTGAGCAAATATGAAAAAGATGATTTATTTCGTAAAGATAAATAATTTACACATAAATACGAAATATCACTTACTTATCGAATTCAAGTGCTCTTACTATGAATTCGGGAGATGGTAGATTTTCTCCAAATGAGTCGATATCCACTTCAGATAAGAACAACCTTGGAGTGAGTCTAACAAGTCATTCTTAACTTTAGTGGTAGGTATCACATATATCGATTATGTATCTCTTATACATAACTATCACATTATGATATCAACTAATTGATATTCACACAAACATCGGGTTGTTAACTCATTAACAAGTATACATTGTATGTATATCACCCAACTTCACCTTTATCCACATTAACCTTGGAGTGAGTCCAACAAGCTAATGATTCAAGTTAAAGTCGACCCGTTAATCGCGATATTGTATCTCAATGGTTTGAACATATCTAATTCCAAGTCGATCTTGGAATGAGTCCAACAGCCCAAACAATAAATTAGACTCAGGTTCTCACCATATTAACGAAAAGTATAGACTTTAATTTTTATGTAAGGGGTTTAGGTCTCATCGTCATCATGCAAATGTACTATCTACATGACATCACACGCATGACATAAATAATAACATGACACATCGCACAAATGAAAAAATTTATGATATAATAAATGCAACCACATGGCAGACAATATGGCATAAACATGGCATAAATGATGCATATGTGTCAGAATTTTATTTTAAAAATAAAATATGTCTTAAAATTTTGATTTTCATAAATCAAGATTTCATTAATTAAATTAGGAATCAAATTTCTAAAATTTAATTACATATTTTATCTAGAAAAAAAAATTAATAAAGAAAATCTAATTAATTAAGAAATAATTTCCTAAATTTAAATTTCCTAACTAATTAGGAAATATATAATTAGAATTTTTAATTAATTCAAAATCTTTCAAATTTAATTTTTTTTTAAAATTATTTTAGAAACTTTTTCAAAATTGGAATTTCCTAACTAATTAGAAAACTTTCCAATAATAAAAAAATTTCTTAATAAATTTAGAATATTTCAAAATTGAAATTTCCTAAATTACCATAAAATATTCTAAATTTATTTTTTAAAATTATTTCAGAAACTTTTCAAAATTAGAATTTTCTAACAAATTAGAAAATTTCCATAAATAAAATTTCTTAATAAAATAAGAAATTTTCAAAAATTTATTATATGACTAATTTTGAACTGTAAAACAATTTTACAATCATGTCGAAACACGATCAGGCTCTGCTACTACTGTTAGGGAGCCCGACGCGATGTGTGAATTGGACATGTTTCACAAACGCACAACAAAAGACAAAAATAATTTTAAATTATTACAATACACACACCACACACATGTAAGAATACAACATGGCTAGACATGACCATATAATTAAATTTTATGAATATGAAATTACTCTAGGTAATCTAGTCATATCTACGAGTTCATTATTGAACCTTGTAGAGAGCATTTGCTAGCCTCACAATATAGCCTCTTTTGGAATCAATGAGCAACCCTAACGAGGGTCGCCTCTACTCGTATCCATGCCGAGTTATCTATGAGGCGACTTCGCTAAGTCACGTGTCATGTCTCCGCTTTGGTACTAGCCGAAGGTGGGAGACAAAGTGATCCGAGAGAGGGATCACGATCCGATTTGTACTCGGTGGCAATTGCAACTAGACGAAACAAATCAACCAGTGACAACAACCTTTGTTACTGTTGTCTGAAGCCTCATGACTCGCTACCAACAAGATGGCAGTAGGTCCGGCAATGGTTAAGTTCTAGCAGCAACCTTTGCCTACCAAACAGTGACTTTGGGCGGCTGGAAGAGGGTTGTAAGGCAAAATAATTAGCCGAAACACAAAATAGTTCCTAGGCGGCATGGAAACTAGTTGGCGACATGGAAGCTAGTTGCAGCAACATCTTATTGGTGCAAGGATCACCATAATCAAACCTATGTTTTGATGTTGTCAAAAGTTCAAAGTTAAGTCTTATTGTTATCTGATAAACTAATCTAGTATACAGGATCTCAACTCTGAAATCCCTAGTAGGTCTGGAGGACCTGATACTAGGCAAGAGAAGTCTCAGCAAATCGTGAAACCAGGCAGAAAGTCTAGATGGGTCAAGTGGACCTGACATCTGGCAGGAGGATTTGATAGGTCAAGAGGATTTGATATCAAATCAAGTGGAAGACCTAGAAGGCCGATCTGATGTTAAGGAAAGTCCAAATAGGTTTGCAGGACCCGATGTTTTGTAGGTGAGTTGAGGTAAGCAAACTGGAGTTAGTGCAATGAGGTCATGTCCTAGTGAGGACTTTCACTTGCCTAATCTCAGTTAGGACTTTCACTTGACTAACCTCTAGTTAGGACTTTCCCAAATCAAGTATCTAGTCCTCTCTTAATTTACTTGATTTCTCTATCATATATTGTCAAATATCGAAACTCAAGCTCAAGTCAATTTGAGCTTAGTCAACTTGGTCAACTTTAACCCGAGAACAATTGCACCCACAATCTCCCCATTTTTGATATTTGATAATATGTTTAAATTAAGCTAACTAATAAGCCCAACTTCTTTCTTCTCATGCCAAAGCATGGATAAGGGTTTCCTAATTTAAACCCTACATTCTCCCCCTTTGGCACATTAAAAATCTTCTCCCAAGATTCATCCCTCTTTAACCTCCAAACATTCAATGAAAATCTCATACCTTTCATTGTTTACAGTACTCAACCTTGAGCAAACACCCGTTCATCATTCCTCATCCACATCATTCTTCTGCAAATCTCCTCAATTCATGCCTTTAAGGTGGACCTCCCCCTCAAAGCATGCTTCAACTTCTATCATTACACCAATAATGATTTGGAGTTCCTAAACCTTCAGGAAATCTCAAATTCTAAGTTTTGAAGTTAAAGATTCATCTTTGAATCTAAAACTCCCCCCTAAAGTCCATATTAGTCCCCTTTAACTATTCCTTTCTGATTTTCATCAAAAAAAATTACCCTTAAATATGTGTTCAAGCATTTCATTAGGTTAGGAATAATTAACTTTCCTAAACATGACTTAATCAACTGAAATAAACTTATTTCAGTCAAACTCAGCATCTCCCAATAGATTGATAATTGTCATCAATCGATTGGAGTGGTTGAATTGATCGGAGTAATCGATTCAATGTCATTCTGTAATGAACAAAATAGGGTTAATCGATTGGCTTCATCTTCCAATCAATTATGGCATGTACCAATCGATTGGTAACATTGGTCAATCAATTGGTATTTTTGATTTTTTTTAGAACCAATTTTAGACCCAATTTCATAAACTCATAAATAATTCTGTGATTTTCTAAAAATCATGAAATTTTACATATACATTACTTATGTCATGTATTATCATGAAAAAATAGTTTTCTATGAAAATATATCTCATTTTCAAAGAGTGATACAAAATTGTAAATCATTGAAAATTTTAATGTTTCACTCTAACTTTGTATCTCACTAATCAATGGTGATGCCTATCAACAAATACACTTCACCAAGGTTTTCCAAAATATTTTTGAAATTATTTTCAAAATCAATTTCCAACCATGATCTATAGGTTAAATGCACATGACTTGTACATTAGCTTTCCCCATGATTGGGCTTCACAAAATGCATTTATTTTGATGAAATTGAAACTCAAATAGATGCACTAAATCAATATCTTGAGTTTTGCTCATCTTCCTAACATCTCACTTGTATCTAGTGTGTCTCAATACACATAAAGTCAACTCTATGGTCTTGTGAGATGTAAAAATTAATTTTTCCTAAACTAATAGATCATGCATCTATAACTAAGCATTTTAACTTTGATCATCCTACCTAGAATATCAATTAATGTCATTGTCATTAATTTCAATAAATTTGACATTTATGCATGATAATGAGTATGACATACATCAAAAAGCATATTTTCAAAAAGAAACCTATCATAACCTATTGATGCATGTGTAACATGACATGTATCAAAATATCATGGCAATATCTAATATGATGTCATGGCATGAGATAGGGCACACAAAACATGGCAATTTTGTCACAAAGAAAATACCTAGATTTTTCATCTAGTTTATCAACTAATTAGTATGTCAAATGTCCAATTTGACATAGACTATTTCCCTATTTCCCATGACTGTGCCAAAACCCAAGTTTGACACACTCTTGACTTCTATTCTATTTGCACTAATTTGATTAGTCTCAATACCTCAAATTTCATTTGGAACACTTTACTCTTCAAGAGTAAAAATCAACTTCTCATTTTCAAGATATCACAATATCTTGAAAATGCCCTAAAATGTCAACTTCTCCATGGTTGGATTAACTACCCATCCAATTAGGGTTAGCATACCCTATACCCATCTAAGGTGTAAAAAAACACACTCTTAGGAACCCAAAACCTATTAGTGCTCCTTGGGTGTAATAGGTAGTCACAAGGTATAACTTCCTTAGATACCTTCTTTATGACTTTTCTAAGCTTTTTAGAAGCTTTAATTATGCTAGTCTCCTCAAGATCAACTCTAGGGATAACTTTCCTTGTAACCTTGCTTTACTCCTAGACTTAGATTTAATTCCATAGCTATATGGAACTCTATGGTAGGAAGTCATGCTTTCCTTGGACTTGGGTTTGTATTCAAAACCTTCTTGCCCTTACATGGCTATTGCCTTCCTAAACCTAGGTTTTGCTTTTTGGACCCTTTGACATTATTTGTCATTTTCTCTAGGTCTTTCTCTAATTTATCAAGTCTTGACCTCAAGACTTGATTTTTCATCATTAAATCCTCAAATTTGAATTTTTCATGATTGCCTTCAACATTTTTCATTTTAGGTATATATCTAAATTGCTTAGGATTTTTACCTAGACCATTTTCTACCTTCCTATCCTTAGGTAAAGTTGTTCTAGCATGAAATGATTTATAATTCTCCTTAGGATTTTCATGCTTCCCATTTTCATGATAAATAGCATTAAAATGATAATATTTATTTCTAACATGCTTGTTATCATGATATAAAGCAATACTATTAACTAATGATACCTTAATTTTATTTTGATTTGAGCTTTCTCCCTTATTCTTACTTGGAAGCCTCCTCTTCAGACATTGATTTTGATAATGTCCCTTTTTATTGCACAAGAAGCACATAATATGCTCTTTGCCCTTTCTTATCAAGGTTCCAGCCTCTTTAGAACTCTCCTTCACCTTGGGTGTCACTTTAGTCTTCTTCTTGACTAATTTTGGACACTTGCTCTTATAATGCCCTTTTCCCCTACACTCAAAGAAAATGATGTGATCTTTATTTTTATAACTTGAAATAGTTATACCTTCTTTACTCGTAAGGGTGGCACATGATTCTTCTTCATTGGTTTCAGAAGTTGAGGGTTTTTCTTGTTCTGGTGTCAATGATCTCTCCCCCTCAATTCTTGAAGCGGATGCCTCTTTAATTTCCTCCTCGAATGTTGAGTACCTCTCAACCTCTCAATCCTCAAGCTCTTGATCCAATGAGTCTCCATCTTTGGATTTGTGTTAACGAAACCACAAGTGCACGACTATGTCGTCAGTAATAAAAAGATATTGATCCCATAGGGACTGTGGATTAATGTACTAGTAAGTTTGTGAAGCTAGTAGCTAGACTAATCGAGGTTGTGAGAAGGTTTGTGAACTAAAGAGAGAGAATGAGAAAGAGCTTGAGAGAGAGAGAGAATCTTAAGAGAGTGTGTGAGTTCTAGGTCCGAGAAAAAAGGGAAGTGAGTTGTGAAGGTTGGTTTATGAAGCGATTCTAGGTTTTTGATTTCACTATAATGTTAGATAATATCCCTATAACATGTTCATCTCCTAATTCTCTATACTACTCCTATATAACTAGGATTAGTTGCTATGTCAAGGTCTTTTAACTCTAGAAAGTGGATAAATGTCAATGTTCTTTGTCACTAAGGGCATAATAGTTCGGTTGAATGAGAATCCTTTGTCACTAAGGATCTCCCGATTATCCAGTCTAGTAGCAACCTTAACATAGAAGTATACACCCTAGATCTACATGTATCATTCACATACACATTTTGTCAAACATGTACAAGACACAACACATATAGCATAACAGGTAGCATTTCATAGAAATAGGAAATTGACATATCTATAATTTATACATCATCAATCACATTATAGATACTCCCTAACCCTAGAATGCAAGGGATCTACTCCATACACAAGGAGAGAAAATATGAAGACAAGTAAAGAAATATTCTAACCCTAATCTAGAGAGAAGAGAGAAGAAATGCTTAGCCGGTTGTCGCCTTGGCCTTCGGGAGTGCTCTCCTTTCTAGGATGAAGGATGGATCAGAAAAAACTACCTCAGATCACTGGTGAAATCTTTGAAAATGAAGTGGTGATGGATCTTGTGTTCTCCCTAGAAGGGAAGAACAATCCCTTCTTTGAGAAAGGGGTAAAATCCCATTTTATAGGCATGGGGCATGACCCCTATTTTTTATGGCACACAGCCATGCCTAAGAGGCATGACCTGAGGTTGAGGCTAACTTATTTGGAGGTACGATTGTGCCTGTGAGGCACTGCCCAGTGTTGAGGAAGCTCTATTGGCTAGACACGGTCGTGTTTGGGACACACAATCGTGCCTGGAGTTTTCCCAAGAATGGCACACGGCTGTGTCTGAGACACACGACCGTGCTTGGGCTTTCTTCAGAAGTGTCACACGACCGTGTCTGAGACACACAGTCATGCCTGGGCTTTCTTCAGATGTGTCACATGATTGTGCCTAGGGGGCACGACCTGTGCCTTGGCCGTGCCTAGGAGGCACAACCAGGTGTCTTGGCCCTGGCTGCTCTGCTTCCTGCTCTGCTTTTTTGCTTTTCTCTCCATTTAAGTTCCATTTTACTCCGAAATGCATCTTGTTAATGAAAATAAAGAAAAAGCAGATCTCTGAAAGATGTAGAGTAAAAAGCATGATAACATAATAAAATGAGGTGCGATAATGTAGATTATGTCAATGAAATATAAGTAGATGTGTAATATAAAATGTCTAAAAACATATATAATATACGGACATCACACCCCCAGACTTAAACCTTTGCTTGTCCTCAAGCAAAAACATGCAATCTAGATTCACGTGGCAATGAGGTGCATCATAATCCCTAGTGATTCACATTAATCCTATCCCATATTTTCATTGGTGAGCATGATACAAGGATTTGTTTAAAAATGACGTAAGTAATAGTTCTCCGTGCTTGGTGTAATAAGTGACCTAATATTTTAAGTATCAACTCCCAAGTATAGTCAAGTCATCATCTAACTGTTGGTGCAATTTGCACTACAAGTCAAACCCTAAAGTTTTGATGTATGACCAAAGGTTAAAGTTAGACTGTTG
>JBBUKS010000102.1:27969-41319 GCA_038050645.1 Hedychium gardnerianum | reverse complement strand
CCCCCAGCGCCCCCGCCAGTCCGTCCCAGGACCAACATGGAGGAGGTAAATCACGAGAGCTAGTCTAGCCAACCCGAACAGTGACTAATACATAAGGGGGACAGGAACCTGACTACTAGCTATATATATATATATATATATAGGCATCGTGATGCTGTTCACGATTCTAATCCAAATCTGTAAAAGTAATTCAGGTGCATGTATTTTTTTTCTTTTGGTCCAAGAGCCTGAAGCCTAGATTAATCCAAGCGTATTTTTTTTTAAATCTTTAATTTTTTTAAATATTATATTATAAATATCATATACTTCGTAAATATTTAAAATTTTTTAACTTAAATATTATAATCTAATCTCTCTCATATCTAAATTCTAAAAAATAAAATCATATTAACTTAACTCATAAACTAAAAAAATAAATAAAAAAAAAGGATAAAATGATCTAGATGTCTAAATCACTCGTGGATGAGTCATGGATAATTAGATGAGAAATCGAGCAACGTATTAAATTTTTATATAATTATAATTTTAAATGGATTTTTTTAAAATGACACTAATTTTAATATTTTTTGATTTTATTTTTAGCAGAGCTCTAAATATGAGTGCTTTACTCGAACAAGAAAACACGCTTCAAATGAGGATTTTATTTTATTTGGAAAATCGAGATGTCTTTCAAACCACTTTGCCAAATCATCCTTTTTGAGATTAACTAGCGAAGCACGTTAGTGCATTCACTTGAATTGTCTACGGTCAATCTTAGCTGTTTCTTAAAATAACAGCTAAACAACAAGAAAAAACGAACAAAGACTTTCACGTTGACTTTTCCATCGGGGAACGAAAGTCGCCGCATGCAAGCGGAATCTACGCGCCGCCGCTACGTCAGCGGCAAAAGCATCTCTAATCATTAAAATTTTAAATGAATTTTTGTATGATTCTAATATATTACATTAATAATATAAAAATTTATTAAAATATCTACATAATTCCATATATATTATATCAATTTTAAGATAAAATAAATAAATTTAAATTTCACTACCGTTTTTAAATTACAAACCTCAAACTCCACCTGTTCAAAAAAAATTATTCAATTTATTTATTTATTTTTATTTTACGAACCTCTCACTCGGTCGCTTATAAAATTTTATGCGGGGCACTCCTCCGAGACATACAACCACCTCCCCTCCAGGCGCGCTCACACGGCGGCGACTGGCGAGTCTTTTGACTGCCCGCGCCGCCTCCCATATCCCCAATCCATCGACGCTGGGGCGAGAATTCTCGTTCATCGATCTCGTGGAGTGGGGCCTTGGTTTGATCTAGGGTTTGATGCCGCCCCCAAGCTGGATGTGCTTTAGATGGACGCGGCCGACTCCTTCTCCCTCCGCTCGTGTTTGATCGCCGCCGGAGCCACCGCTCTGTGCTGTCTCTGCGCCGCTTGGGTGCTCCGGTTGCGCGCCGGGTGGAGGGAGAAGAATAAGCAGCAGCAGCAGCAGCTCTGCGGGTTCGGCGGAAGTGGAGGCGAGGAGCACATGGAGGTGGGCGAAAAGGTTGCGGAGGCGGAGGATCGGAAGGCCGGCGGTTCGATGATAGAGCAGCTGCTGCCGGAGATCACCACGCACGCGCTCAGCTACCTCGACTATGCCAGCCTTTGCCGGTTCTCTATGACGAACTCCGTGATGAGGAAGGTTGCCAACGACGATGTCGCCTGGAAGGTCCTCTATCACAAGGTTTGTCCCTCCCCCCCCCTTTTTTTTTTCTTTCAGTTTTCTTTATTTTTCTAAAGAAGAACACTTGCTTTGCTAAAGACAATAAGTGTTAATCATGTACAAGATTGTAGTTTTAGTACATGGGAGTGAAATTCCTTGTCGGGTAAGTTTTGACCCGCACGAAAGGCATAACGATCTAGGCACGGTCTCAGAGAGAGGCTCCGTGAAATAGACATAGTTGTGAAGATGCAAACTACCCACACTTGGATAGAAAACGAAGCTTTGCTGTTTCTTGCACACTTCGATGGAAGGCAAAAAAAGGTTGGGGAGGGGGGAGAGTCATTAGTGAGATACCACTCTGGAAGAACTAGAATTTTAATCTAGTGTCTGAACCTATGAGCCAAGGGATGGTTTCTATGGGGTGCTCCTCCAATGCACTAAACCAAAGCAATATGTTATACTGGGATGATGATCATGCAGAGGATTCAATTGGTTACTACTCCTTGCAACTAATGCCCACTAGAGTGTGGAAGAATTTTTATTTCGATGTTCTTTCGTTCCCGGTGGGAGAATACTAATTTGTCGAAAAGTTTAGGACTATGCATTGAATTGTTTGCAAAGTTACATTTGATTTCCTAACTTCTTGTGTGTCGTGGATTGTTTATATGTTTTTGACATTTTCATTCACCCCGACTTTTGGGTTTGGGTATATGGATGTTATCCCTCCATTGATACTTACATCTTTTGCTCTAATCGATTCACCTCGTACTATAGAATTAATTGGCTTTTTTTGGTCATGTCCATGTGATTTCAACCTATTTTCTATCGTTTTGTCGTCTATCAAAAGTTGTGGAGTATTTCTCATAGATGTTAGTATATTTTTTTTTTATTCTTCATCCTTTGAGTGATGCTAATTATCCATCTTAGCAATGGCATCCCTAATACGTCGATGCTTATACAATTCTCTCTTTAGCTTAAGGGGCATGCGATGATGGCATATGACTCCAAAAGCTCATCCCTATTTCAACCATCAATTTTAGTTTATCCTCTTAATGATTTCGTCATTGATATCTCCTTATTCATATCGTTATCGAACTTTATAGTAGTAAAAATGAGCTTTTTACCAAGTTATAAGCTCCATTGACGATGCATCTTTTATGTGTTGATGCAAATGTTTGAGCCCGCCGATTGCAGCAAATCGCTTTCTGGTAGTTACACATAACAGTAGGTCATATCTATATTTGTTTACACAGTTTAGCTCGAACCGGTAAGGAATTTCACTTTTCTCTTCCATATTCTTCTATAGCTTTGATTGTGCAGTCGATTGGGTCTTGGTAATAGTCATGAAAACGAAGAGAGAACCAGCACTGATCTCGCAACCGAGAAGGAAAATATCAATGTAGAAACTTTTATTCTAGCTTTAACGAATAGAATAATAGTATGATTGCCGTGTTTATAAATTTTACTAACTTGGTCTCGTCAAAACTTCAACAAAAAGAGACTAGATGCACTAGAAAAAATAGAAATAGTACAAATAGAAAAAGAAATGAAATTGTTTTGTAGACACGAGCTGAATCATTCTACGGTTTCTTTGCATTAGTTTCAGTATTTTTTCTCTGCGTGTAATCTTTCTCCAGACTTTACTTCTTCACCGATGAGCCCACCTCTTCGAGAAATGCTATCAAGGAGTTATGTTAATCTTGTGCTTAGAGTGATTATGTCAACTCGGGCATTGACATGGCTATGATGCATATCGATACTTGTTTGTCATTATTATTTTCCTGAAAATATTCTACTCATCATGTACCTGTTATGATCGGTTTGTTATCGTTTGAGTACTCCATTTGGTTTCTGTTTGTGAGCAATATATGATTTCTTGCTGAATTGTATCACTAGTTAATCACTCTCTTATTTGGTTCAAGTCCTGCATGGAACATACAAATTGAGCCAGTCGATATCGGCATCTCCCAGTTTCTTTTTTCTAAGTCCAGTCTTGTAGGACTTATCGGAGTCCACAAACTATTCATTAGCATTACTTCACTTGTAGGACTTCAATGTGGAACAGGAGATCGTTACCCCGACAAATGGATGGAAGGCTTACTATGCTGTCACAAAAGCTATTATGGATGTGAATGCAAGATTCTATGATATAATCAGAGAGGGCTCGATTCAGGCAATGAGTTATCTATGGTTGAATGCGAACTACGTAAAATGCATACATGAACCTGGAGGAACATTCGCCGGGTACGTTGCCCAAAACCTTTTGCTAGAAAAACTTTATAGTTAAGTTACGATACACCCTGACTTCGAACTTTGATAGAGAAATATGTAGTCCTTTTCTTGGCTTTTCGATTGGGTGTTGGTTGATTTAGTCTCTTTTGATAAACACTTCCTCATTTACTTCAAGTTCTAACTGAAAAAACTCTTCGCGTTAGTTAGCATTATCTCTATCACTTGTTCATTCGAAAAAACAACAATTGTAGATGCATGTTTCCTTCAAACTCAATCTGTTTATGCAAACAAGTTAAGGTAACTTATCATTCTTTGGTTGGATTTTCAGGTACAACGCAGTAATAGATAGGTGGGCATTGATATTAGGCTGGGGGATTGCAGGTGATGGACAAGGGATTGATGTCCGAATACAGAATGTGAGAGCTCGTATTCTCGAAGATAAGGCATGGGTCACCATGGACGCTTACATGGGCGTGGGCTTTAGGCCGTTCCGCGTCACCAATGCGTATGAGTTCCACGACGGCCAGTGGTTCATCGTTCATCATACATCATCATAGATGAGTAACGATGTAAAGCCCATCGAAAAAGCAATACATTGGCACAAACAGACTAGAACTCATCATTCTCTTTTCATTTCACACATCTATATAATGTTTTATACTTTGCCTTACGTTTTAGGCTTGATCGGTTGTATTTGCGGAACAAAGCTTGATTGTTGAATATAGATCTTCACGAAATCTTGTCAAATCGAGTGTCTACCTATAAGAATAGAACTTACATCCATGGTTGTTCGATAATGGTTACGAAAGTTATAATTGCCATTCATGTTTTGATGAAGTATTGATTTTTTATTAATTTATGAAAACGTTTCACGGTTTAAAAAATGCATTTAATATAGATTTTTTTTGGATAATTTTTATAAATTTATAATAAATTGTATATCATTTACTCTGTATTATTTTATTTAAAAAATAATGATACTAACAAGAAAACACGCTTCCTTTGAGTGTTTCTCATTCAAACGAGAAAACACGCTGCAAACCAGGATTTTATTTTATTTGGAAAATCGGAGCTGACTTTCAAACCACTTTGCCAAATTTTTAACTAGCAAAATTGACAATTAACAGAATAACGATTATTCCATAGATGAATAAAAAAGAAGATTTATGGAAAAAAAACATGAAGAGAATTTTTTTAAAAAAAAATTATCATCCTCTAAATTTTATCAAAAAATATATATTATTCAATAATAAAAAATAATTAACCCATAAATATTAAAAATACTCAAAAAAAATATAAAATATATATATATATATATATGTCCAGAGTTTTCTAAAAAAATTTAAATGATATTTTTTAAATTTAAAATTTAGTCAGTTTCATCGATAATAAATAAATTTAGATGTTTAAATAAATTTCGATAAATGATGTCACATTCTAATACTAAGTAAAAAATGAAGAAATTTTCTTGAATTAAATTGACCCTGTGTAAGAAACACGATAGTGATTTTCATGGGATGAGTTAATGATTAATATATGAGGTGTTGCTATCATAAGGTTTGATGATCAAATCTTAACTAGTAGTCAGGTTCCTGTCCTCCTTTATGTATTAGTCATTATTTAAACTAGCTAGATTAATTTTCATAATTTATCTTTTCCGTGTTGATCCTCAAATTTATTGCTTCTTACCCTAACACAGAAGCAAAAACTATAAGCACAACGACTTTCATGTTAGGCTGTTTTAATCAAGGAGCCAAAGTCGCCGGCCCTATGTCAGCTGCCAGCCAGCCAGGCCGCCCACTCCGTCTGCGGAGACTTTATGCGCCGTACCGTGGTGCTGATCCATCCGTACTCTCGTTCCGCTCGACGGCGGATGATTCGACCGCATATAACATTTTATGCGGGGCACTCCGAGGAGATATCCAACCACCTCCCCTCCCGAGGCGCTCACACAGCGGCGACCGGCGAGTCTTTTTACTGGGGCCAGAATTCTCGTTCATCGATCTCGCGAAGTGGGGCCCTGCTTTGATCTAGGGTTTGATGCCGCCCCCAAGCTGGATGTGCTTTAGATGGACGCGGCCGACCCCTTCTCCCTCCGCTCGTGTTTGATCGCCGCCGGAGCCACCGCTCTGTGCTGTCTCTGCGCCGCTTGGGTGCTCCGGTTGCGCGCCGGGTGGAGGGAGAAGAAGAAACAGCAGCAGCAGCTCTGCGGGTGCGGCGGAAGTGGAGGAGACGAGCACATGGAGGTGGCCGAAAAGATTGCGGAGGCGGAGGATCGGCAGGCCGGAGGGTCGATGATAGAGCAGCTGGCGCCGGAGATCACCACGCACGCGCTCAGCTATCTCGACTATGCCAGCCTTTGCCGGCTCTCGATGACGAACTCCGTGATGAGGAAGGCTGCCAACGACGATGGCGCCTGGAAGGTCCTATATCACAAGGTTTGTCCCCCTTTTTCTTTTTTCAGTTTTCTTTATTTTTTCTAAAGAAGAACACTTGCTTGGTGTCTAGTCGTGCCATTTTGATCTTGATCGACTTTGCTAAAGACACAAGATTGTAGTTTGAGTACAGAGGAGTCGGACCGCCCGGTGGCCATAAGTATAATAGTCCTAATGTAGCGAAATTCATTGTTGGGTAAGTTTCGACCCACACGAAAGACATAACGATCCGAGCACTACTTCGGAGAGAGGCCCAGTGAAATAGACATGTTTGTGAAGATGCAAACTACCCACACTTAGATAGAAAGAATGAAACTTTACTGCACACTTAGTTGGAAGGCAAAAAAAAAAAAATGTTGGGGGAGAGCCACTAGGGGTGAGCAAAAGATCGGTTAAGTCTTAACCGACCGAATTTGGAAGTTTGGTTCAGTTTATTCGAAAATTCACTTTTTTAAAAAATATCTCGATTTATTCGGTTTGGTTTTGATTTTTAAATTCAAAAATCGATTAAACCGAATGACTACTATATTATAAGTAGTCGACTAATGTTGCTGACTGGTGTTTAAAAAAAAAATCTCTAAGATCTCGATTCCTGACTCGACTGTCCAACAACATACTGCTTAAGAAGATCGATTAATTTAGTATCCGACCGAATTAACCGATTTTTTATCGGTTAGATTTTCGTGATAAAGTTCGGTCAGTTTGGTTTGTCAAAAAAAAATTGGTTTGTTTGATTTTGATTTAATCGGTTCGGTTATTAACTGATTTCTCGCCTCTAGATGTCACTCTGGAAAACTAGAATTCTAATCTTGTGTTAAAACATATGCGCCAAGGGACAGTTTCTATCGGGCGCTCCTCCTGTTTGTTGGTTGTGAACAAAGTGATCCAATGCACTAAACCAAATTGTTGTGTTATACTAGATGATGATCATTCAGAGGACTCAATTGGTTACTACTCCCGGTATAACTAATGTCCATCATAGTGTGGAAGATTTTGCATTTCAATGTTCTTTCATTCCTGGTGGGTGAATACTACTTCGTTGAAAAGTTTATGATGCAGGCGCATCTACAGATTTTTATTATTGTTTTTGATAATTTTGTAATTTTCAGATTTTTTGGTATTTAGGGTATTTTTGTCTTTAGGGTATTTTTTGGTAATATTTATTTATTTTTTATATTTTAGGATTTTAAATCCCTTTAGAATTTATAGGATTTGTTTTTTTCCTTTCCTTTTTGTATATTAGTGTCTAGAGTCTATATAAGAGTCTTGTTTAATTATTTAAAGATAAACCTCTATTATAATAAAAAATTTCCTTTTTGTTGGAAAAACCTAGAGGACGGTGTTTTTCTCTTCTTGTCTTCTCCTCAAATCTCCCTTCTCGTTAACCCGCAGGATAATCGCTATCCTGCCCGGCATCAGTTGGTATTAGAACTGACAGTGTCCGATTTGAGGAAGTCAAGCGTTGGATCCAATGGAATGTCGTTGTAGTTGTGGTAGCGACAGGCAGGTTCTGGTTGAGGAAGCATTGTGAAAGATGGTTGAGGATTTATAGAGGCAAGTCGCAGATTTAATCCAACGTCTAGCTGAGGCAGCGCAATATCATGAAGATCGTGAGGTGCGTGGTCGAGAGGATTGACATGGAGACCTCAAATGTCGAGTTGATCTAACCGAATTTTCTGGTACGTCACAGACAGAGAATTATGTTGATTGGATCAACAAAGTGAAGCGGTTCTTCGTCTATAAGCAAGTTAAGGATAAGATGAAGGTAAAATTGGTTGCCTTCAAGCTCAGAGGTCTAGCATCGTCATGGTGGGAGTACTTGCGGCGCTTACGAGACAGACAGGGCAAAACCAAGATCAAGGATTGGGAGAAGATGACACAGAAGACGAACGATCAATTTCTTCCTTTTGGGTATACTCAAACTTCGTTTCAAAGACGATTAGGTTTTGCTATGGAGGATGATAGCTTCGACGCCCAAGATGATCTTGATGGATTCGAAGATGAATTGGAGGAAGAAGTTGACGAGGTATGACCCTGAGACTTTAAGCGATGGTGGGAGTTTGTTGATTTCCAAGGATTCACCTGTAGAATTAGATAAATCTATTGATGGCGTGATTTCGGATGGCTCAGATTACGACTAGTCCTACTCTCCCGATCGTTCGATCGTAGGAGGCGGTGGAGACGACGACAAGATCGAAATACTCGTTGACCCAATCTATGACGATGATGAAGTAAAAGAAGTTATCGATGATGTTAAGAAGATGGATGAGGATAGATGGGATGGGGAAGGAAGTGTCGAAGATGCTAATGAGGATAAAGGAGTAGAGGGGTGAGTTGTGTAGGACGGATCCAGAGGTTTGTAACGAAGGAAGCTTGTGTTTACAGTTGGAAACTGAGGATTTCGTACACAGTGAGCAGGCAGTTGACGAAGAAGTTCGTGTGATGGCATCTCCTACTCACCGCATTCAGGAAGAAAATTCAGAAGTCAACAAAGAAGAAAACAAATACGATGAAGCTAAAGTTGATGTCATGCAGAAGCTTGAGATGGTATGTTCTATTTCCCCATTGCAGGAGGAGAAGCCAAAAGGAAAATTGGTAAATTCCCTAATTGAAGCTAAAAATGCAAATATGAAGTCGGTAGAGAAGTGCTTGAGGGATGCGAAGATGGACAAGAGCAGCGTTCACGATGTCGTGCTCGTTGACGGATCAATGAAGATTCTCAAAGTCTAACAAATGCTAGTAGATTTTACCAAGTTGATACTCTTCCTCCTGGGCTACCTTACTATTCTGAACTCGAGGACGAGTTCTTTTCAACCTCGGGCGTCTGATGCAGGAGCATCTATAGATTTTTTTTATTATTTTTGGTCATTTTGTAATTTTCATTCTTTTGGTATTTAGGTATTTTTTGTCTTTAGGGTATTTTTGGTAATTTTTATTTTTTTATATTTTAGGATTTTAGGTTTAGAATTTTTAGAATTTGTTTTTTTCCTTTCTATTAGGATCTCTTTCCTTTTCTTTACAAGATAGGAATTGAGGTCTATCCATTAGGATTTCTTTCCTTTCGGTGTTTTAGGATCTAGAGTGTATATAAGAGTCCTGTTTAATTATTTAAAGATAATCCTATGTTATAATAAAAAAATTCCGTTTTTTTTGGAAAACCCTAGAGGACGGTGTTTTTCTTCTTGCCTTCTCCTCAAATCTCCCTTCTCATTAGCCTCCAGGATACCTACATTGAATTGTTTGCAAAGCTACATTTGATTTCCTAACTTCTTGTGTGTCGAGGATTGTTTGTATATGGATGTTATCATGTTATCCCTCCATTGATACTTACATCTTCTGCTCTAATCGATTCACCTCATACTATAGAATTAATTGGCATTTTTTTTGTCATGTCCATATGATTTCAACCTATTTTCTATCGTTTTATCGTCTACCAAAGGTTGTGGAATATTTCTCAGGGATGTTAGTATTTTTTTTATTCTTCATCCTTTCGAGTGAATTGCATCCCTACCGCCTTAATTATCTTGTGTACATGTTACTTCCCAATAACATCGATGCTCATACAATTCTTTCTTTAGCTTAAGGGGAATGTGATGATGACATAGGACTCCAAAAGCTTATCCCTATTTCAACCATCCATTTTAGTTTATCCTCTTAATGATTTTATCGTTGATATCTCCTTGTTTGTATCGTTATCGAACTTTATAGTAGTAAAAATGATTTTTTTACCAAGTTATAATCTCCATTGACGATGTATCTTTTGTGTTGATGCAAATGCTTGAGCCCGTTGATTGCAGCAAATCACTTTCCCGTATCATGTTAGTCCTTATAGTTTTGTAGACTTGAGCTGAATTATTCTACGGGTTTAGCACGATACTATTTCAGCGTGTAATCTTCTTTCTCGAGACTTTTCTTCTTCACCAATGAGCCTACCTCTCCGAGAAATGCTATCAAGTAGTTATGTTAATCTTGTGCTTAAAGTGATTATGTCAACTTGGGTATTGACATGGCTATGATGCATGTAGATACTTGAAATATTCTACTAATCGTGTACCTGTTTTACAATCGGTTTGTTATCGTTTGAGTACTCTTGCTGAATTGTATCACTAGTTAATCATTGAACATACAAATTGAGCCAGTCGTTTTTTATCGACATCTCCTAGTTTCTTTTTCTAAGTCCAGTTTTGTAGGACTTATCGGTGTCCACAAACTATTCATTAGCATTACTTCGCTTGTAGGACTACAATGTGGAACAGGAGACCGTTACCCCGACAAATGGATGGAAGGCTTACTATGCTGTCACAAAAGCTATTATGGATGTGAATGCGAGATTCTACCATATAATCAGAGAGGGCTCGCTTCAGGCAATGAGTTATCTATGGCTGAATGCCGACTACGTAAAATGCATACATGAATCTGGAGGAATATTCACAGGGTACGTCGCCCAAAACCTTTACTCTTATTGTTTTTTTCGCTAGGAAAACTTTATAGTAAGTTATGATACACCATGACTTCAAACTTTGATCGAGAAATATATAGTCCTTTTCTTGGCTTTTCGATTGGGTGTTGGTTGATTTAGTCTCTTTTGATAAACACTTGCTACCTACATTGCAAATGCCATTTAAGTTCATTAACAATCTGCATTTCATAATCGAAATCGACTATAGTTTTATATTGTTTGAGCTGCTCTCACTACGAAAAACTCTTCGCGCTGGTTAGCATTATCTCTATCACTTGTTCATTCGAAAAAACAATGATTGTAAATGCATGTTTCCTTGAAACTCAATTTGTTTATGCAAACAAGATAACCTCCGCGACTTATCGTTTTCGGCCAAACTAGTTCAATAGTTTCTTCGGTTGGATTTTCAGGTACGATGCGGTAATAGATAGATGGACATTGATATTCAACTGGGGGGTTCCAGGTGATGATGGACAAGGGATTGATGCCCAAATACAGAATGTGAGAGCTCGTGTTCTCGAAGATGTGGCATGGGTCACCATGGACGCTTACATTGATGTGGACTTTGGGCCGTTCCGCGTCACCAATGTGTACGAGTTCCACGACGACCAGTGGTTCATCGTTCATCATCATAGCTCGGTAATGATGCAAGAAGATCCACAGAACATATTTGGCTAGAACTCATCCTTCTCCTTTCATTTCACACAACTATATCATGTTTAAGTTTCGAGCTATCAATAAGTTTATGTTGGATCATTTTATACTTCGCCTATGTTTTAGGCTCGATCGGTTGTATTTGTGGTACAAAGCTTGATTGTTGAATATAGATCTTCGCGAAATCTTCTCAAGTCGAATTGTTCGACAAAGGTCGCGGAAGTTATAGTTACCATTCATCTTTAGCATTGTTCATCGTTCTATTGATCTCGCATTGTATGATCTTTGAGCACCTTTCCTAAGTAAGATCTTGAGAGAAAATATTAGGATGAGTTGATAGTTTTTTTTTACTTCAATAATCATTTATCTATTTGTATTAATTTTTTATATAAAATGATATTAATTTTGATTAAAAATGTTATATAACTATTTTTAGTATTACTTTGAAAATATAAATGGAGTGTAATCACTTTTAAAAGGGGTATTTATATATTTAATTTTGAAATTTAAGAAAAATAAGATCTTGTAATAATTTTAGACCAAACTTACTGCATAACTATTTAATATATTTTTTAATATATATATATATATATATTTTAAATTTTAACATTTTAAAATAATTTTATAATTTATGTTAAAATTTATAATCAATTTAATTTATGTGAGTGAATATATGTTTTGACTTAATTGAGCAAAAATTAAAAAGTATCTCTTTTTATTGAAATCCTGAAAAGGTTTTTTTTTTAATTTAACATCAAAATAATATCTCATCCCATTTCATTCTATTTTTTTTTCCAAAAATATTCTTAGGTTAAGCGTTTTAATAACGGTTACAAATAATAACCATTACAGCATAGAAAAAAAAATTCAAACATAATTATAATAATTATGAATTGTATAGTTACTGTATAATTATAGCAATTATAAATTATAATATTTATAATATAAGATTAATTGTATTGATTTAAAATAAAATATCTACGTGGTAGCAATTATGATTAATATTTAATCTAATATAATATTAATCTAGGTTAATTAGAGATATGAAAATTTTATATTATAGTAATTATAATTTATAACTATATTATTAGTTTTGATCAAAATTAAAATATATATATATTATAGTAACTATGTCTCGGAGCATGGTGCAATGATAAATGATAAGTATATCTATAGTTTATAAAATCGCGATTATGATTCTACGATTCGAAAGTATCAAATTGATCCAAGATTATTTGAAATCAAAGCAGAAGAGATGAGATCATATAGGATTGATAGAATTGATACGATCTTATGTTATAACGATTCTATATATTTTTTTGTTGAGCTATTTTATTGGGATGTTTTATTTGCCTTTAGATTGTGTCATCTTATGACCCCGAAGCCTCATACCCTAAAGATTTTATCCAATCGATTCAATCTTGACTTATTCAATTATATTAATTCGATCCTATCCGGCATAAGATGATGATCTAATAAAGTATGAGTATACTTATGCAATGAGGATTTTTTTTTTAGGATATATCAATGTGATATTCGAATTATTCGTGATATTAATTCGTTCATTAGGATTCATATTTACTTTTCGGATTTATAGTTAATTTATGAGATCGGATCATTCATTTTAAATTAATTAGAGATCAAATACTAAATATACGAGTGACAATTTAATGCTTCCGCTGCATCGTAATCAGGGGCAACGTTATTTTCATGATATAGCGTTTTTTTTTAAATTGAAATAAACAGTGCGCTTATTTGATTTTGTTCTAATAATAATAATAATAATAAACACCATCGGTGCTAGAGCAGGATAAGGTTATCCGGTTCCAACGCGACAACTGCGCCCCCCTTCCCTCTCGTTCGTGTT
>JBBUKS010000102.1:12393-27570 GCA_038050645.1 Hedychium gardnerianum | reverse complement strand
GAGCCTCGTGTTGGGAACAAGTTTCGCCTCGGTCGCAAGATCGGCAGCGGCTCATTTGGCGAGATCTATTTAGGTATAGCGCTATGTTTCTGGATATATATATTTTTTTCCAATTCTGTTGTGCTTCTTCTTGTGGATTTTTGTTGCTAGAATTCTTAAAGTTTACTCGTTTGGGGGTGTTTATAATTGCCGTTTTCTTTGCAGGTACTAATATCCAAACCAATGAGGAAGTCGCAATTAAACTCGTGAGTCTTACCCCTCCGTTTTAATGAGCTTATGCTCTTGGGATGTTCGTTTATACTCAAACTTTGTACTGTATTTTGTAATGCATTTTTTTTCTTCTAAATTTGCTTGCTGCTTGGTTAATTTGTTGATTTTAGCTATTGGTTTGATAGTTATTGTTGATTTCAATTCTCTTTTGGTTGTTCCTGGAGTTCCTCTTGTCCCCGTAGATATGGTGGCTATTGGCATACATATATCATAAATATTCACTCAGTTAACCTCATAAATGAAATTAAGCAATATCCTTCTAATTACCGTTATTTTACTAGAATTCATGTTGTATGAGTAAACAATTTTTTCTGGTTGACCTTTACAGCATCAACTGAACTTGTAATTATACTTTCAAACAGGGCAGATTTGCATGGCAGACTGCAGTTAGTTGTGTGCAAGGTTGTCAGACTCACTTTCTTACATAGATGTGAATGAGTTTCCATGGACTCAATTTTAAGATTGAAAGCATAGAATTGTAGCAATATTAGTTGAAATATCATCATTAACCATCAAGTAAATAACATCCATGATTCACACTTAAATTCTCAAATATAGCTCAAACATCATCATTAACTGAAAAACTAAAGTTTAAAACTCAAAGTTAGATCTTAAGCAAAGCAGCAGACAAGTTCAAACTTAAGTTTAATGTTTTAAATGGACAAAGATGCTGCAATAACAAGATTGTGTGGAAAAAAAATGATGGTCCAATGAGAAGCTGTGGTATGAAGATTTTGGAAGAACTGCCAGAAGATGGAGAAAAAACTAGAAGTAATGAAATGAAGAAGATGGTGAAAATGAGAAGAGAGAAGATTTTGGAACAAAGTGCAAGATGTTGGGCAAAAAAATCTGGAAGTAGTCAAGAGATTAAGAAGATGACGAAAGATGAGAAGAAAAGGTTTCATGATTTGAAAAAGATGACAGAATATGAAATTAAAATTGTAAGTCATTTTTCTGTCAAAGGTGAATCTAGTTTACAGGCAGCACCATGCAGGACGCAGGCTCAATGTCGGAAACCTTGTATTGTAACTAAATAGCCATTTTGTGAGTTAATCTTTAGTCACTTCTAGTGCGAACTAGTAAACTTTGAGCCAAATGCCCTAAGAACATCTTCTTTCTTAGCACTTGCTCATCACTCTTATCTTTTTCCTTTTTTGTTCTGTTAATAATAGTTTACTGTTTAACTATGTGAGATCTATAATTATTTTTCATGTTTTAGAGACAACCTGAAATTTACCCCCCATGAAGAGGAGAGGAGAGGGGAGCACATAATTTGATGCACTCTTTCCTGTTTACTTCTCCAAAAAGCAAAACTCCTCTTTGTGGATGCTAATCACGACATGATTTTAAGCCAAGTTTCACCTGGCCATTTTGATATTGAGAATAACTTTCTATGTTTCCCTTCTTCATTGTGAGCTCGAGCAAGGTCGATGGGTGTGCATGAGCAGGTGGGCGACCAAGTTGACAAGGGTGAGGTTGAGGGTGGTGAGGCTTGATCCACAAGCATGAGAGGAAGGTTGGTGAGTATGGTGAGGTTAAACATGGAGAGGCTTTGACTCCATTGGCGGGGGAAACTTTGGCGGTGGGTGTCAGAGGGAGGTCAGTGAGCATGAGGTTGAGCAGGCCGTGGTCTCAAGCGATGGGCAAGAGGAAGGCAATGAGCTAGTGAAAAAAGAAATAAGGCTAAAGATGAGATTTCAATTCTTCCCTTATCCTATCCCTCTTCTTTCTTTTACTCAGGTAAACAAGAATGGAAGTTTTCACTTTCTTCTCCATTCCTCTTCTCTCTGTGGTGGGTAAAAACACAACTTTAAGTCTTTAGAATATATTGAGTGTAGTTTTAGAGTTTCAATTTATTTTCTCATTGCCATGTGAATTTTCTGTTTGACAGGAGAACGTCAAGACTAAGCATCCTCAGTTGCTTTATGAATCAAAGCTGTATCGGATCCTGCAAGGAGGAAGTAATGAAACATTTGCTTTCATTTGTCTCAAGCAATTTTCAAATCTATCCTCACTCTTTTTTCTTATTTCCTTGTCAGCTGGAATTCCTAATGTGAGATGGTTTGGTGTTGAGGGTGATTACAATGTCCTTGTGATGGATTTACTAGGACCAAGTCTTGAAGACCTGTTCAACTTTTGCAGCCGTAAGCTGTCTTTAAAGACTGTTCTGATGCTTGCAGACCAGAAGGTATGCAATTTATGCAGCTTATATTTCTGAATTGACACAATAAGGTTGCAACATTACTTTCTATTTTTGGAGCATGCTTAATTAATCCTTGCAACTGTCATCAATATATTTTTTTACAATGCTTTTACCAAAAATATGTACTTATGTCCTCAGGTTCTCTCTGTTTATTTGTATCTGTGTGATTTCCGTCTATTTATGGATGCCTATCCTATTCGTGGTCTCCCCCTGCAGGGTCTGCCCTCCATTCCTGACTTCATTTTGTCAACCATTTAGCAGTGCCCTTCTAGTGAATTCTCTTATGATAACTTTGTTACTGCATTCAAATTAACACTCATACTTCACTGTGATAGTGTGAAAGTTAATTGTTTCCTTATATCAATAATTAACTTTGATCTAAATTCCAAATACCGTGTTCTACTGTCTGACCTGGTTAGGTGTCTCACTTCAGTTAAATCGAGTGGAATTTGTGCATTCAAAGTCCTTCCTCCACCGAGACATTAAACCAGATAATTTTATTATGGGTCTGGGTAGACGAGCTAATCAGGTCTGTAATTTCTTCTTTTATCTATACTACTTATTTGATTAAATTTTCTTTTTATTTGTACTACTATTGGGTATATCTTTTGCTCTATAACATTTTTTGTTGAATTTCCTTATAGGTATATATTATTGATTTTGGCCTTGCCAAGAAGTACAGGGACACTTCAACTCATCAGCATATTCCATACAGGAAAGACATACTTTAATTCATGAGATCTTGTTGTTGATAATTATGTTATTTGGACTCAAATACGGGTATCTGATATGGATATGGATCTGGATCTGTGTTGGACACTTTATATTCTAAAAATGGGGACATAGAGACTTGTCAAAATTTTAAAAAAAATGGGGACACTGAGTTTCATCAGAAAAGGACCCAAATTTAGGACACAATCATGGGGACATAAGGAATCTTAATATTTTAAATATTAATGTTAATCTAATTTGGCTAACTAATTTATTAACATAATGTAAGTTGACATATAATTGGGACTATGTCGTCTTGAACTAAGAATGCCTGAAAGATTGAATTCCATCGCTGTAGATAGACCAGATGTTAGACAGATAACACAGTGGAATATGAAATACAGATTGCTAAGCTTCCTGAATGCTGTTTGAAGATATATTTAGATTCACATGGCAAACAAGTTTGAGCCATACACTTCCTTTTGAACTACAAAGTTAGTTTCTTTTATAAAGTTATGTTTTTAGGATTTAACAATACAAGTACCACTCATTAGAGGCACCTGCCAAAGGTATTGTGCAAGTATATTGCTAAGTTAAATGGCAAAATGATAAAAGTATACATTGATGCTACAAACAGACGAGGTGGGGGAGGGGGGGGTTTGAAACCATCAATGATATGATAGTCCAATTCACTTGGTTCGCTGGATCATTTAACTGGACAACCAAGTAGAAGAACCGAAGGTGACTTCTGAAACCATCTATCATGAGCTTAATTCACCTCAGTCTAATTCATTGCACTTCACCCTAATACATAATCATGGCTGAATTGTTCTAGAGCCCACTCTCAACTTGGTTGAACTCAGTCTACTTCAGTCAGCTTTTAGTCAATTTTTCAAACTGAGGTTTGAGTTTACTTGAGTAGTAAGCATATTGTTGTGATCTTACGACAGTGAGATATACCTCGAATATTTTCAATACCCATTTATCATAGAGAGTGATGTGAAGTTAATTAAACGTGGCACATCTTACTTATCTGTCATAGTTGTCTTGGTGGTGTTAGATTTTTTTTTTTCATTTAGATTTGTTATTGATTTTTCATTTGACGTGTCAAGGAGACACACTATTTTGTTCAGTTTTAATTTACTTCTATTTAGTTTCCCCATCTTCCACAGCCTCTTTTATGTAATATGCTTGGCATACTATACTGTTTAAACTCTACAATTCTACAAGTTCAAACATTTTGGATCTAGTTTTATATTTTTGGTTTTCCTGATTTTATCTTCAACAACAATGCATCAATGGCAGGTTATAAGTGGCTACTTTATTCATCTCTGTTATATTATATTGCAGAGAGAACAAAAATTTAACTGGGACTGCTCGTTATGCAAGTGTGAATACACATCTTGGTATAGGTATAAGAATGGCCTTCCCGTATAACCTAAAACTTATTACAGGAACTTCTCTAAGTTGTCGGCCATGTTATCTTCTTTGTGGCCATTTTTTATTATTATCTCACTGCTCTTTTCTTCTTATAAGAACAAAGCAGGAGGGATGATTTGGAATCTCTTGGATATGTTCTAATGTACTTCTTGAGAGGAAGGTTGGTCTATTTGGTAGAAACCTTTTACCTCTTATCCATCATGCAAATTGAAACCTTTGGCTGTTAATGTTTTTTCTTCAGCCTTCCATGGCAAGGTCTAAAAGCAGGAACAAAGAAGCAGAAATATGAAAGAATTAGTGAAAAAAAAGTCGCCACATCAATTGAGGCAAGCTATAATCTATGATTACTTTGAAGTCTCCTGCTCTATTGCCTTAGTTATGATTATGAAGTGGTTGTTTTATACTTACAGGCTTTATGCCGGGGATATCCTACAGAGTTTGCATCTTACTTCCATTATTGCCGTTCATTAAGATTTGAGGATAAGCCTGATTATGCATATCTTAAGAGATTGTTCCGGGAACTTTTCATTCGGGAAGGTTGATTTCTATCTCACTTATATCAAATTTCAAGTCTTTGGTTCTGTTCATGGATGAAACTATGATGGATACATGAAGATCCAGAATTTTTGCTCGAGTATAAATTATTATTTTTTTTAAGAGTAAATCACGTTCCTGGTTTCTCTGCAGGTTTTCAGTTTGATTATGTATTTGATTGGACCATTTTGAAGTATCAGCAATCTCAGATAGCTGGTCCTCCTCTGCGTGCAATTGTTAGTCTAAATGCAGATGTTATATGTGTATTCATCTTTCTGTTTCTAAACAAATGGATAACTTTTTTGTGCTATTTTCTACTTCCTAGGGTCCAAGCGCTGGACCTAGCCCTGGCTTGGCTACTGCTGCCGCCAATGATAGGCAGTCAGGTGATTTCTTACATGTTTGTTTCATAATCCATTGACTGAATATTGATTCCTCGCTAGACAAATCTTTATTCAACTCGATTGTTTTCCTTCTTGTTGGCTACTTTAGCTTGTGCAAGTGCATTGGCCAATGTTCATTTAGAAGTCTAAAACAGTCTTAGGAAAGTCTAATTCTAATTGCATTAGATGAATCACATCCAATTTTTTATAATCTACTAGACATGCTAACATGTTGAAACCAATTTATCTAATTTTCATAATTAGGAGGGATAAAACTTGGACAAATTGCATTTTAGGTGGTGAGGAAGAAAGGATGGGTGGTTGGTTGGCTGTTGATCCTTCTCGTCGAGGACAAGCATCTCCAGCTGTAAATATTGGCAGCCTATCCAAACAGAAGACCCCTATGGCGAATGATCCACCTTCCAGTAAAGATGCTATGGTAAGTTATAGATGTCTCAGGATCACTCTGTTTATATTCATGGTTCTACCTGCAAGATCTCGTTGGTTGCTAAACATATCAGAAATGCCTAATGTTCCTGGTGCTTCGAACTTCTGAGCTTGTCTGGAACTAACGATAATATATGGATTCAATTGCTAATATTATTGCTCATTTATATGTTTTAAACTGCCTACGACTTCATGATTGAGCTTCAGAATTTTCTTTGTTGTCAATCTCATGTGCACCATTATATAGCTTTTTAAGATGTACTCATTCAGTATTTTGTAATTCTTGATCTCAAATGGTGGAGTAGATTTCCAGTTCCACTTTCATGGGATGGTCAGGTGGATCCTCAAGGCGACCTGCTGTTTCTGGCGGTCGAGATATGGTAGGGATCGATGTAGATCAATCTCGCGCTCGCGCTGCAGAGGCGAGCCCAGTGACTTCCCACAAGATTTCAAGTGCTCAGAGAAATTCTCCAATTATCTCTTCATCTGCAAGGAAATCATCTGCAAATAAGAACTATGACTCCGTGCTGAAAGGCATCGAGGCCCTTCATTTTGATAGTGAAGAGAAGAAGAACTAACTATCGCCACTGCAATCCTGCTGCGACTTCAATTTGTGTGATGTTGCTCTGGAGAATTGAACCATTAAAGTGATGGAACACTGCGTGAATCTTATAATGATCAAGACAACGAGTTGCGATGGGTGCCAACTGCTGAATTGAAGTGCCCTCCCTCCGAAAGATGAAAGCAAGTGATTCAACCTGCAAAGGAATTTTGTTCGCATCGTTGAGGATGCTAAAGTTGGAGTAAGAATAATTTGTCGTCGTCGTTTTATTAATCATAGATGTTTCACCGATGTCTTTGGTATCGTTTTAACTTTCTTATTATTGTAGTAACTTCACAAGTTTGATTATGTACTTAAATGTGTCTATTAACATACTTTGTGGAGAAGTTGCAATTTATAATTTGGTTTGAATTCATTGATCTCTCCATGAGTCTCCCAATCGCAGGTTAGCGTCCTCCATGGTCACTTCGACACCTTCATCTTGCTTACATACCATCTACTCTTGGGAAAATGTATGCAAACAACTAAAAGAACATCGGTAAGTAATCTAAGTTTTATAGGAATTTCGATACTAAAGATAAGATTGATGTGGTCAGATCCTAAAGTCTATTAACACAAAAAGTCTTATGATCCAAATGAAAGAACAAAAGCCCCCAGGGCACCGTACGATGGTAAGTGGTGGAATGATCTCCTATACAGTGAGAGTTTAAAATTCTCGTAGGATATATCATATATTTCATACGTGATGTTCAAATCATTCATGATATTAAGCTGTTCATCAAAGTCCATCTATATTTTTTAGATTTATTTTGATAGTCAATAATTTTTTTTTGGTGAGATCAAACGAATTATTTTTAAAATTAATTGATCAGAGTTAATAAAAAAATTAAATGAACAAAAGCTCGTTACAAATAACAACGTCGTTAGTTGAGCTTAATAAAAAAAAGCTTAAGTTAGGCATAAACTCAATAAACCAACTTATTCAACAAGAAAAATAATAAGAATATTTAGCGGGGCGGCAATGAAATATAACGCTGATATAAACCCATCCGTTATAATGATCAGGAATGAGATCGAACAGGGCAGAAACCGGTTTATCATTAAGTCTGAACCGTTCTATACTCGATACAAATTATATATCTGTGGTCTTATGGTATATTCCCTGATTCCGTCACTGCCCTCAAATCGGAAGAGGGCGAAGAGAACATTGAAACCCCCACAAACCCTAACCTCGATCCCGCCCTCCTACTTCCGCATCATTTCCAAACCGCAGAGGCAGGTCGACACTCGATCGACACTTTCTTGTGGTAGTATTCGCTTCCTTTGATTTCCCGAATCGAGCGTCCTCGGGAAAATTTTTAGCTTTTTTCTTGTTGCCAAATAAATTTGATTAATTCGGTCCAATTGAGGCTTAAAATTGAGATCTTGATGCTGATGCTCGCTTATCCAGCTACTTCAGGGTGGTGAAGGTTTTCCTGTGGGAACAACGGGGCGGCAAGTGTGCTTCATCCTTTTCTGTGATGAATAGTCAATGAGAAGATACTGGCGGATAAGTTGTCAAAGCTCAATAACACTCAGCAGTGTATCGAGAGTATCCTCCCCGATTGGTTTCATGCATTTTTATTCAAGTTCGTAGACTTCCTTTTGTATGTCTCCTCTTAGGTCCTCCAATGAATAACCCAGTGATCTAAGATTCGAATCTCAAGAGATTTTTTCTCTCGTGAAAAACGAGATGAGCCTCCGTTAATACTTCCCGATTTATTCTGCCGGTCGATAGTAAACTTCCATAATGCTAGACCGATCAATGTTAGCTGGTTAATCAAATTTTTTTGAATCCTTAACTTTTTACTGTAGAGGATTTTTCTTTCAGTGAGAAGCATACCTAATAATGTTGGCCATCTGGATGAGCCTCCATTAGCACTTCTCGATTTATCCTGACGGCTAATGGAAAATTTTCGTGGGACCAAATCAGTTGCCCTAAGTTCGATGTTATCTGGTTAATCATTTTTTTTTTTTAATCCTTAACTTTCTTTGATCAATAGCTTTGTCACATTGGTGTATTTTCCACCGTAAGAAGGCTGAACAGGTTATTCAAACTTGGGACAAGCAATTCCATAGCTCAAAAATGGAACAGAAAGTTCCTTTCTTGTATCTTGCCAATGACATCCTGCAGAACAGCAAGCGAACTGGAACTGAATTTGTCAGTGAATTCTGGAAGGTTCTTCCAGCTGCACTTAAAGATGTACTTGAGAATGGTGATGAATATGGAAAGAATGTCGTTTCCCGACTGGTGTGTTATTTGTCACGTATTTGAATTACTTTTTTCTTTTCAATTGTTTGAGATCTCCATCGTGGACTGAGATTTGAGAGTAAAATATGGATCTTTGGTATTTAGGACGTTGTTATTGCCATGTTGAAAGTGATGTCTGAAGCATGGACCAATATTCTAAGAAAAGAACTCTTTGCGCATATGTTTGAAATCCATGGTTTAGTTTAGCTAGTCAGGCTCTTGGATCTCCACCATTATATGTGCCCTGGTTCAAATTTCTTGTTGAAAGTGTTATTTGAAATGCTTTTATATATACTTTTACTTCTCAATGCTGATACTTTTTTGCATATGAATGTTGACTTCTTTCTTTCGGAAAACCTTACCTATGACCTTTTCATCATCTGAGGCCCATTTTTAAAACTTATCTTGCATATTATATGAGAACATATTCCCGATACTCCTTGATTGATTTTATTGCAATCCATGCTCTTTTCTCAATGTTCCCAATGGAAAAATTCAAAGTGTTGCTGTGCAATACATATCTGCTCAATGACAAATCATTTCATTGCTGAATTTAATGTCACTTTGAAGGTCTTTGTCTGTAGGATTTAAAAGAAGACATTGATCTTTGTAGCTAACTTTTTGGCAACTTGCAATTGCTTGTTCTCAGTTAATGATTTATTTGATTAATAAATTATTGATTTGTTTCTATTAGCTTACTTTTATTGTTCAAACCATCCAAGTGCATGGGTTTGCATTGATTGCATAAGCGGCCAATCATATCCATCTTGTGCATTTCATTGTTAGTTCATGTGAGTTCTCTCCTGAAAGAAGATTCTTTTACCATGCGGATGGTCATTATTTTTTAATAACTTCATGATGCAAGGACTTTATTTTGTTGAAACTGTTGGCTTACATTGGCTTGCTTAATGGATCTGAAGGTATTCCATGTACTTTGTTTCTACAAATGTTAGACATCCAATTATTGTATTGAGTGGATTTGGCATCAAAGATGAGATATGTTTCTTGAGCAGTGGATCTTATGTATCAACTACTTTTTTTGTCTTACAAAACATGAGAAAATGTTTTCCATTTATGCATTTCTAATGGTGGAACATTGAGTTATTTATTTATAGAATTCTGAAAATGATACTCATATTGGGATATATCCTTGATTTGCTAGGTTGACATCTGGGAGCAAAGAAGAGTATTCGGGTCTCGTGCACGTGACCTGAAAAAATTGATGCTTGGTAGTGAACCTCCTCATTTGGATTTGAACAAAAAGCGCTCACGTACTTCTATCAGAATCTTAAGGAGAGTCTCTCGTTCAGTTAAAATAGTAAGTCCATTGTTGTTGATTTCTTTGTTATCATTTGTATTCGATTCATTAGATTGAGAAGCAAATGGCTAAATACACGTTTTCTGCAAAATCAGAAATTATCTGTAGGAGGGACAGCAGATTTTTTCCCCCCTGCAATTCAGTGTCCTCAGTGAACACTCCAATGTGGAGTCCGACTTAGAAAGATGCAAATCCTCTGTTCGCTATGTCGGAAAATTGGAAAAAGATTGGAACGTGCATGCAGAGTCGTTAGCAACTGAATTGCAGGAACAAGAGGTGGCTCTGAAGGACTGTATAGAGAGGCTCAAGCTAGCTGAAGCGAATCGTTCAGCTCTTGTTTCTCAGTTAAAGGAAGCAATGTGGGAACAGGTATGGTTGCTTGTCTAGTTAGAAAAGTTTCTCCTTGTGATTTCTCGTTAGACGTTTGAGTTAGAGTGACAGTTGGAATGATGGATTCGATGTGAATTTGTTCAGGAATCTGAATTGGAGAATGTTCGCAGCAAATTGCAGGTAATAATCTGCATGATTCTTTGAATTTCATAAACTTTTCAAAAGAACATCTCGATATACAGTGATTAGTCACCATATTTTACTTGAAAAGGTGCATGCTTCCAACTTCTGCTCTGGTCAAAAGAATTGCAAAATGTCAGCTGGCACGAGCCACAGTAGAGGCTGCCAACAAGTGGAGGAGGCTCAACAATGATGCCAACCAAACTACAAGCTGAACATCTGAAGCCAGAGTCAAATGGCAAATCAGCGATAGTTCGTAAAAAGACTGCTGCTGAGGTTGCCGATAAGCTTGCAGCTTCCGCTCATTCCCAGCAAATAATGACCTCAGTTTTTAACACCTTCGCCGCAGAAGCAGCAAAGAATGTAGATCAGGCCACATCAACTAACTTACCTGATTCTCTTTCTGCAGTCGTGCCAGATAGGTGCCAGATAGGAGGACGATAACTGAGAATCCCACCACTTCAGCCAATTGTTGTCTCCACGCCACATCAGCAAGCAGTATTGATGCAGCCGGGTCCTGTGCAAGACAAACCGTCAGTGTCCCAGACCCAGTACACGTATCCAGTATCGACGCAACACTACCTTCAGCCTACTGGTGGTTTAATGATCGGCCTACCACACTCCTACAATACCATACCTCCACCACGGATGATTAATCTGGCTAGACCATCACCCTTGCGACAGCAGCAACAGCCCCATGGCATTGATACAACAGCTGCCCCCGCCACCACCATCACTACCACTGGCCACGAACCAGACTAGGCCGATAAACCAACCACCACCTCAGTTCACCTTTCAACAACCAGTACCCCCAACTTATAGGCCACTGCAAGCAGCACCTGGAATGACATTTTACCAATAGATGCTGAAACCCTTTTGTGATGTGCACTCTTCTAACCATAACACTGAATTATTGAACTGAAATGTTGATGTTTTGCTATGTGAACCGAGAAAGTGTTTACAACAGTGAAAAATCCTCAATTGCAAAGGCTATCGGCAAGAATCCTCAATTGCAAAGTGAAAAATGGAACCATCTCCTCTTATCGCGGATGAGAATGGAATTGTTGATTCAAACTACATCAACACTCATAAGATCTTAAAAATAGGTGATGCATCTTCCCTCGGTCTATCCAACAAATGATACAATACAAATTCTTTATGCCAATGGTATCAAGATCCCGAGGCCAGTTACTTTGACCACCAAGTGAGGCAGCCTCCAAGCCACTTCTTTGCAAGCTTTTAGTGGCGACAAAAAGTGAAATATTTATCTTCAGTATTTTCGTCAATCCGTTCTAAAATCAACACTGAGGAGATAAATTATGAATGACTATTAGCTTGAATAGTGACCAGTGCATGGAGGAGGATAAAAATCTGACTATTAGTCAGGATTTAATTTTCAGACCTCATGATGACAACACTCCATGCATTTACTAGTCAACAGCTTGTCTCTAGCACAAATTCATCCACACGAATCTCATGTTGTAAAAATGATGGATCCCGAGAGGAGCTCTACATCGCTGAAGGAGCTACTGTTGATCCCAAGCTTCTACAAATTCCAACACCCTTCGAGAACATATTTTAAATTTGAGTGAGTGTTCCTGGCAAACTAAACTGAGAGGGTTCGAATTAACTTCCTATGATTCACAATGTACTCAAAGAACTTATCAATTAGGAGGCCAGAAACAAAAAACCTGGTTAGCTTCTTGCAGTTCATGACAATGGCTTCGAACCCTTCGTCCATGGGTTCTCCGGTGACTCGATCAGGTTGTAATGGCCCATGATCCAAAGGCGAAAGACGACTAGATCGGGGCTCCGACATGGCCACCATGGCTGCATTTGTCATGCATAGGCAGAAATAGAAAATCGAGCGGAGCTTACGACAACCCTTGGAGATGGCCATGAGGTCGGAATCAGACAAAGAGCCATCGTAGTCCTCATAGGGATTGAGAGGGAATACTTTGAGCTCGACGAGATCCTTACAAGTCTTGACCACTAATTTCATATTCCTTTGAGCTTAGCGAGATCCTTACAAGTCTCGGCCATTGATTTCAGCTAATCTGAAATGCTTCCGATTGCTTGGAGAATGGTCAACCATTAGTCTTGAACATTCTCTTAACTTACCTTCTTCGGTACCTTGGTGATACTCTGGTCGCCCAAACATTGTTTCGGTCACCTTGCGCAGTGGCTTTTCATCCCTCGGATGCATCGAGCCCTTCAAGCTCTCCCTCGTATGCCTTTCTCGCTCTGTCGATATACTCTTCCATAGCTTCTCGTATCTCGGATGCACTAAACTTGTTGGTTCCTTTCTCGTGTTATCCTTCTTGCTTGCTTGTGTCTTCTGCCATGGTTTGTTATTTCTAATGCTCCTTAGCCATTGGGTGTATGTGTGTTCTCCTAAGTCTCTATACACTTAGACACACGTATTAAAACTTAACATGAGCTTAATTTAAACTTATTTGACAACACGTCAAAACATCATTAAGGATTCTAATATTCTCTCCATTTTTTATGTTCGTCAAACCAAATTTAAATTAGAATACATCACAAAAATAATCATAATGCAGGAAATTTAAATAAATCTAAATCCCCTGTATTTATACTTAATTTCCATTTTCTTCCTCTTTTGACAACAAAAAAAAAATAGCGTTTGCAAAAATCTTAACTTTTCTCCTTTTTTTTTTGAAATTTGGTAAAAATGTTTTGAAATAACAAAAAAATCTGAAATATTTATCACGTGTAAAACACAATATTTCCTATCACAAAAAATAATTATAATTGAAAATTCTTTTTTTTTATTAATTTTCTAAGTCAATTTTTATCTTCTTCAATTCTATATATGCTTAGTTCTTAGTTTGCATAATAAACTAGAAAACATTTTAATGACATCGTATAGTTGATCTAAGGGTAGATTACGTACCTCACTTATTGTGTTAGATTCGTAGGTCGAGGCTCCTCCTATACTGTTGCTATCTTCACTTGATGATGAATTATCTGACTCTTCTTCTTGGTGAGTTGCCATCAGTATAAGACCAACTATATATTCAATTTCTGAATCTCACTAAAAAAAAAGCCCTCATTTGCGACAAAATTTGCAAAAAAAAAAAAAAATCATTGCAAAAATATCGTCACAAAATTTTAGGATGAAAAAATATAAATTCGTCATAAAATTTACAACAAATAATATTTTCTCACAAATTCGTCGCAAAATTAGCGACTCATTTTGCAACGAAAATGAATTTCGTCACAAAATTTGCCACAAAATTGTATTCGTCACAAACGCAAATTTTTCCACAAAAAAAGTTCGTGGCAAATTTTGCCATGAAAATGTCATTCAATTTTTTTGTCGCTGATTTGGGAATTTGTCACAAAAGCTGCAACAAATTTTTTCGTTGCAAAATTTGTCGCAAATTTGTTATTTTTTTTCAAAAAAAAATTTATGACAGACATCAACGATGAATTTTGCAAAATTTGTCGCAAACTTGACATTTTTTGCGATGAATCTATATTTTTTCGGCAAATATATGTTTCATTGGCCTATTTTAACCATTTTTTCCTATATAACCTGCTTTTATACTTGTACATCTAACTTCATCAACAACTAACCATCCAATCATCATTAACATTAAATTATATTGTCTGTACTAATCAATAGATTTAACATTCAATAAGATCAATAAACTAAGATTTCAACAATAAATCATCATAGTAGTAATAAACAAAAGCAAAGCATCATCAAAGTTCTAATATTCATATATCAACCATATAGAACCAAGAAAATCAATGTAAAGAGTATCAAATTTAATAGTCAAATAACATTATACACAACAATTTCAAGCACAACTATCACCACCACCATCATCATTATTAAAGAAATCATCACCATCATCACCATCACGAGCATCATCGGGAGGAGGTAGAGAAGGGGGAATTTGACTTGGAGTGAAGGCTAACTGAAGATGCTGCATGATTAACATCTACGGTTGGCGGAACTCGTTCATTTCTTATATGTGTTTTGTGTGAAGTTCATTGAATTCCTGATCCCTTTGCCTCTGTAGTGTGCGGATCTCTTGAAGTTCATTGTCCCTTTGCACTAGTAACTCCTTCAAATGGCTAACCTCTTCATTCAATTGATTTATATCTTCCCTTATTGTTGGTGGGGTGGAAGAAGATGTACTATCTACTCTACAACTTCTACTCAAAGAACCCAGTCTAAATATCTTTCCCTTTCGATACATCAGTTGCCTCGATCCATAGACTCATATTACCAACAGATGACTCAGTTCCACCAGTATCATCAATAGCAACCGAACTTCTCTGTGTTAGGTTATCATATCTCTCCTGTATTATCAGGAGAAAAATTAAAATAAATTTACAATAAAAATATAATAGAAATGCATATAATTTTAAATAGATATATAGGATCATGAGACTGTATAAGATCTAAATTATGAACATTCATATTAACATTGAATAAGTTGAAATTTAAGGGAAAAAAAAAGAGAATCTCTA
>JBBUKS010000100.1:16508913-16536602 GCA_038050645.1 Hedychium gardnerianum | reverse complement strand
AACAGTGACTAGTGCATAAGGTAGGGCAGGAACCTGGCTACTAGCCAGGATTTGACCCCCAGACCTCATTGTGGCAACACCTCATGCACTAGCCAACAACTCATCCCGTGGGGACTGGAGTTGATACATCCATCCTATTATGTGAGGTTGCATCTTCCTTAGTTTATAAAATGGATTGAAATCATCATGTTTATTGATTATTTTAATGATTGAATTCGTAAATGTTTAATTGTTAGATGGTCTTAGTAAATTACCTTTTATTATCTTCGAGGTATTGCTAGAGAATTAATTTGAAGATGATTTTTGTTTTATTTTTGAGTTTTATTTGCTTGTCGAGGACTTGTAAGAATAAGTGTGGAGGATTTGATAACCATCATTTTGTCACAATATTTAGGCTCCTATTTTCATGTTTTTGACACTTTCATTGGTTTAATTTCACATTTATATCATATTTCACAAATTTAATTCATGCTTAGACTTTAATACAATTTATCTTTCATTTGTTGAAATTATAGTAATTATTTGAATATGGTCTTTGTAGGCAATCAAGGATCCATGGACTCGAATCAGATCGATTCAAATTAAGCTCAAATCTAAAGCTAAAGGAAGAGAACCAATCTGATCTAATCTAGATCATTAATCTAAAATCAAGAAGATTTGAGTTATTCATCCAAGTTAAAGAGGAAATAGATCATGCTCGTTGATCTAGATCTGAGCCTTTAGATCAGATCAAGAACGAATCCCACCATTGGATTAGATCCGAAAGAATTTCAGTCGTTCATTCAGATCTGATCAGATTCAAAAGGAGAAGCTACACTAATGAGGGTATCGCAAATTTGATGGAGCATAGTAGAAGGCTCGAGCAGAATAGAGGATCGTCGATTGCCTCCACTGTTGGCCACTGAAGCTTCATCCTTCTCATCCACCGAGGTCCAGGGATTTTCCTACCTCGTCCATCTTCGTTTCTGCATCCATCGAAGCTCCGGCCATCATCTGCCAGTCTCCTCCGCCGATCGATCCATACCGCAAGCCACATCGGAAGTTAAGGGGATTTTCCTTCTTTCGGTCATCTTCGCTCGATTCCAACGAGATTAAGGGATTTTCCTTTCTCAGCAATTCATCGGACATCTCCTTCATCATCATACGGATGCCATTTCTTCATCAGCCACCGACATCCTCTACCGAACACCAGATCATTGACTATCCAAGTGATCATCGTTCATCGCAGGGGCTACTGAGTTTTTGGGGATTCCCAACTTGGCCAAAGCCCTAACTCCATCTCTCCAAAGCTTGGATCAACCTCAATTCGCTACCACAATAGAGCCATCTACAATTGCACTGCGCCATTGTCATAGTCGCCGAGTTTCTTCACTGTAGATCCAATCAAGCCAAGCTTAGGGGATTCCCTAGCTTGATCTGTGAGTATCATTTAGAACCATAGATCTCCCCATTGTTGGAATGTAATTTCCTTTCATGTGATGAATTGTTGGATGCATGTTCTATTCAAGTTCCGTACACATTTACTTTGAATTTGAGTTAGTTTTTGATTAGTTGATTTAGTTGGTTAATTGCTATGTTGATGTCCTTAGTTTTATTCAATCAGTAGATTAAGATAAGTCATTTGCTTGCTTTCCAATTTCAAGAGTTGATGTGTAATTGTAGCAATTTCAAGAGTTGATGTGTAATTGCAGTTAAGTTCCCTTGATTCTTTCTTTAGTGTAGTGGATTAGGTTAGATTTCTTATCTTCTTAAATTTCATGAATTAATTTGCATTCGAATTTAGGTTGTCTTTTATTATTTGTCCTTAGCATTTATAGCTTGGAAACCCAAACTCCAGTTCTAAATGAATTAATCCTAAGATTTCATTCTCGCTACATTCCTTGAGACGATCCGGACTATTCTTTATGTTATATTAGTATAGAGAGGGTTCAGTACTTAATTATTTATAAACGTGTCACGACAACACGTTATATCAATCAACAATTATCGTGGTCAAATCGAAATCCTAGAATCATTTCTCCTAATTTTAGATTTTTCCTCGTCTTCTTGCGCGTGCTCGACTCATTTTCTTTCTCTCAAACTCTTACGAATTGTGATTGTCTAGATAACCTGTTTCATGATTCGATCGGTACTTGATTTTACGGTCTTTGTGGGATTTATATCTTTTATTACTTGACGACAATTGTGCACTTGTGGTTCGTATGAATGAATCGGACACATGAAGTTAAAGTATTGAAAGAAAATCAAATTGGAGTCGAACAAAATCCATTGGGTAGGCGCGGAGATAAGAAGTATGTTGGTCCAAATCAAGGTTAATTTGGACTTGATTTGGCCAAATTAAACCAAGTTTAATTGGGTTAAACTAGTTCAATCAATTTAAAACAAGTAAGAGAATTTTTGGGAAAACATATTCTCTCCTCTATTTTTTTTTATTCTCTTTCATGTACTTAGCCTCGCACCAACCGCCTCACGTACAAGCCTCCAAATTTTAGAGTCTAAATTCCTTCAATTTTCTCTCCTAACGATGACCATCAATCATCCTCTACTCATATTGAACGAATTTTCTCTCCTAACGATGACCATCAATCATCCTCTACTTATATTGAATGAGATTCAAATAAAAGAAAGTAGATATGTGAATATCGTATTAATGTACAAGATGAGATAAGACGTTCATATCTAAAGATGAGGTATTATCAACAAAATATGTTGAAGTATTCGGGTATAAAATTTAGAAGTCAAATTATTGGCTTCAGAAAAAAAATGATTCCGTAAATTTTATTGATTAGAGTATTCACCTTCAACAAATATGATATATTATTTTTATTACATTAAGTTAAACCCTCCTAACTTTAATTATTGGATTCGTCCCTATATGAGAAAAAGTATCAATCGAATTATTTATATTTTATAGACTAACCAAGTAAAAGCTAGGAGATTCATGTTTTAAGTCTTACACTGCAAATAAGGTGTGTGTCTAGAGAACTATAAATGAGTGTATGTAATCGACACAACCTTAGCATCACGTCTCCTTTAGCTTGATCACAATTGTATTTTGCAAATAATCATGCACGTGGAAGATAAGTTGAGAGACTCCTCTCTTTGGGAATGTAGTGGTTCTTGTTTGTGGGAATATCTCTTGAATTGTAGGGCACATGCAAAATCATTTGACACTTGGCATTGAGATTGCTGTGTTAGTTGGACTTTTATTTTAATAATCAGGCGAACGTTCAAACGCATCAGCGGAGACTAAACCAAAATGAAGCTTAGTGCAGTGGAAGTAGAGTAAAACAAGAAGGCATAGGTTTAATAGTAGAACATAGTAACTCTTAGGCTAGGTGTTGGAAGATGAGGTAGGTTTATAAAGGAATAAAATAATGCGTTCTCCCGATGTGTTGGTGACCTTCGGCGAAGCTAAACCATACAAAATATAATGGCAATGGGAATGAGCCTAGCAGTGTCATACTCTATCAGTTAAATTACCCTAGGCTTTAAAAGGTTCTAGATGAGCATGAGCACTTGGGCCACCACTGGTGCACATATAAAATCAACATGGGAGTCACCCTCTACAAGAGAGCAATGGTATCTAATTGGGATGATTTCCCAACAAAGAAGAAGACTGGTCCTCTTTAGTGAAAACTCCTTGACTAGAGCTCTTCTAGGGGACACCATAAGACATTTCCATACCTCCCCTTAAGCTTTCTTATACTTCCCTTTATATCATAATTAACGATACATTTCTTTAATTTCCATGTAAAGATACTTTTTCTAGAAAGTTGATTGACCTCAACTCACCTAGAAAGGTTCTCTTGGCATTACCCCTACAACTCTTCTAAGGCATGGGTAGCAGCTATAAAGGTGCCACCTAAGAGCTAGTGAAAGTTCTACTGAAGATTGAGTTAGAGATAATGAGGGCACAAGAATTATAATTTAAATATTTAACCAAGGTCTGAAAATGCCCTATAAATATAATAAATGCTTTCGTGGTCATCATGTTTGAAGGAGCAACACCATGATGAGCTAGAGCTCCATAATGCTCCTCATTTGCTAATATAAATTACATATTTTTATGATCACCCAATTACTTAATTGTCTTTTATAAATGACATACAAGCGTCTGATTTCATTTCTTATTTATTAGTATAATTGTATGTTGAAAATTTAAGGTAACTCGTGTGTTTTAATTTTCAAGTTTTAAGTGTTTAATTTGCTTTACTTAGTTGGTGAATTATTAACATAACATTATTAATGACGAAAAAGTAGGAACTTTATGATAAGCAATATCTTAATTGATGGAAATGATTATATATATTCACTTCTTTCTTGCCTTTTAATCATCAAAAGCAGATTTTGTTGGACTTTCACTCTGCTTTAATTATTGTATGTATCTTTTAATATAAAGCTTAAGCATTGGTCTTAATAAAAAAAAATATTCTCTATTCATATGGTGGTGAAAATAGTATCTGATTAGCAGTTGTACTTGAGAAACAATTCATAAAAATGTTAATTTGATAAATTGTTAAATAATTCATGTTTCTCATATAGATAATTAAAACTCCAACTTTATAAATAAGCTCCACTACATTAAGAGAAATATATCCAATTTTTTTTAAGTCAATTGTACCATTTGCTTTTTTTAAAAATAAATAAATTATGAGGTAGTTCATCCTTTTTTCTCTTTTTTATTTGTCTTAGAACATCTCCCACACTATATGGATATGAAATAATTTCCCATTTTTTATGATGGTTAAGCCCCTCCCAACTGTTTATTATACAAATTTAACCATTTGACTTTTAGTGAAAAAAAAATTTAAATTTGCTCACTTACACTAGACTAAGCAACCATTGATATCTTTTTCCCTTTTGATCCGCTTTTCTGCTCTTTGATTTCTTTTTCCACCTCACTTGTGTTTCGTGTACCATATTTTAATTAAGGTGGGAAACTACTTTACTATTTCATATAAGTTTTATAATATTTGTGTCATAACAAATCCAAGGATATTTGTATATGGTATAATGCAATATTAAGGATTTGAAAGAATATGCTAATAAAAATGACAATGGATTTGCTTCCACACCTATAACTTATGTTGGAATCTATTTATCTATGATTTGTAAAATGAATCTCATCTTAGTAAGATTATATTATACAAGAAAAAATAATTAATTTTATACTATGAGCAAAATTCTAACAAAATAGAAAGGAAGCATTTGGTCTTGACCGGGTTCCTCTTGAGGAAAACCTAACTTTAATTGGGAAGGAGGAAGATAATTTGCATTTGGTAGGGGATACCAACAAGGGAAATCTACAAATGTGGAGCGAAGTTTGGACAATAGCCTGGCTTCCATGCTAGGATACTGTAGAGAAAGATAGATATGGGGTAGTCAACCTTAGGTGCTTCAAACTAGACTTCTCAACACAAGTTTAAGATAGTTCCATCTAATACTCCTTTGGATTATGGCAAGGAGAAGATAGTGCACCTAGGTACTATAGATCTAAGAAAGAAGATTTTTTATTTGATGAGAAAATAGAATTAAACGATAAGACGATAGGGAAGTGTACTATGAAACCTAAAACCATGAATTATGGCCATCTATCAAATTATTATTTTTCCAACTCAGGCAAAATATGGAATAGACACGATGGAGGATTTACATACTCCAATAATAGAGAACTACACCAAATGGCCCTAGCCAACCTTTTGTGGCTTTTGGCTTTTTCACGGAGATGGTTGCTTTTCCTATAAAGGATAGAAAGGATGAAGATACAAAAGAAAAGTCTATCAAATCTCTTAGAAAGAAGAAAAGGGATAGCTAAGACACTAGCTCATATAAAGGATAGAAAGCAATTGCATATCTGAAAAAGACTTGGATAGTTATCTAGAAATACCAAATGACTTCTTAGTACCAACAAAATTGGTACAACTTATGTCTACACAAATAGATCCAGATGATGTGGTCTCAAGATTAGAAAAGATAGAAATCATAGGGGATAATCCCACTAAATATTGGGAAAAAGATAAAATATACTGCAAATTGACCATTATAAACCCAGACATAACAATAAAAGCACAAGATTTAAGATTCTCTAATTAGAAAACAGAAGAATGTAAAACTCATATTCAATAGTTATTAAAATTTGGAGTCATTCAAAGGTCAACCTCACGACATAGAAGCCCAACATTCATAGTAAATAAATGAGCTGAACAAAAAAGAGGACAATCTAGAATGATATTCAATTACAAAAGACTTAATGATAATTGTCAAGAAGATGGTCATAAAATTTCAGACAAGGATTAACTACTTAATAAAATACAAGATTCAAAATGATGTTTTAAATTCAATATGAAATCTAGATTTTGGCAAGTCAAGATGCATCTAGAGTCAATAGAATGGACTGCCTTTTCTTGTTCAGAAGGATATTTTGAATGACTAGTTATGCCAGTTGGTTTAAAAGTAACACCATAAATCTTTCAAAGAAAAAATGAATAATAAATTTAAAAATTTAGTAAAGTGTACATGCGTTTACATAGATGATGTGCTGATTTTTTTTAAAATAAAAAAGAACATTATACACACTTACATACGATATTCAACCTATTTGAAACACATGGATTAATCATTTTTAGGAGTAAAATGAAATTTACTATCAAACATATATAATTTTTGGGAGCAGAAATTGGACAAGAAAAAATAGCTCTGCGGCCTCATATTGCTTCAAAAAATTTAAATTTTTTTGATAAAATGAAAGATACGAAAACACTTCGATCTTTCCTAAGATTATTGAACTATGCTAGATAATACCTGAAGGATATAGGAAAAATTAGTAGACCCTTATACAATAAAACATCATTAAGACAAAAATACTTTAATAAAAAAGATTTGGCCTTAGTAAGAAAAATCAAGGACCTAGTCAAGACAATTCCAGTCTTCACATTATCACTAGACTCATATTATTTGATTATAGAAATAGATAGTTATAAAATAAGATGGGGAGGAGTTCTCTATAGAAAATCTTCAAAATATAAACCAAAAACTATAAAAGAAATATGTAGATATGTTTCCAGGCAATATAAAGAAAAATGTCATTTAACCTCTCTAGATTATAAAATTTTAGCTATTATTTATTGCCTAGATGCTTTTAAACTTTTTATTTGCAGCAAACAAAAAATCACAGTTAGAACAGATTGTGAGGCTATAGTTAAATATAGCCAACAAACAAAAGGACAAAAAATACTAAGCACAAAAAGATGGTTAAAATTTACAGACACTATTATCAACAAAGGTTTAACCATTTATTGGAACATATTAAGGGAAATAATAATTTCCTAACAGACATACTATCTCGACTGTTACATTGACTTTACAAAATTTTACAAGAATGGACAAGCAAAAGAAAGTAAAAACTTTTGCCGTAAAAACCATGAGGTTTGACAACCAAGAATTTCAATAGTTCACTAGATACGAGGAACAATTCTACTTCTTAGCAAGAGAAAAACTTGACCATATCCAAACATGTTTACTTGACAACATATGAAATATTTCAACTATTTCGGGCAGTGCTAATTATAAAATAGCAATTATCAATGCCCTGCCCAATTACTTCCAAACAATAATATAAAAATCAGCAGGAAAGAATTTTTTTTGTTATGTAGTATATTTTGGCACCCAAGCAGAAGTCTATTATGATTGAGAAGAAGTGACTATTGTAATTCAGGAATGTGAACATCCTTTTTTTAAAGGCTTCTATCCATTGGATGAAGCCTTTACCTCAGCCAGAACAGTTATTGGGACTAACTTCTTTGTTAGCACATTACTCAAAACAAGAGGAAGACCACCTTCAGAAATAGAAACAAGCCAACCAAAAAAGACCTATGCTTAGGTAGTCATCACAAAACCTAAAAGCTTAGACACTACAGAAAAACAAATCCACAGCTCAACTATGTAACTCTAGCCCAACTAAAAGCTAAAGCAGAGGAAACATCAATATAAAGAACATCAAAAACAATTTTATTAGGACTTCATAATACTATTTTAGAAGAAGTAAACACATATATTCAAAGTCTTATAGAAAAATCTACATTCTTAATTTTTGCTGAACTATGTGAAGCCTTGAAACTATTACATCACAAGATACCTTAAGGAATGGTCATATTCTATGAAGCAGAATTCAGTCCCAAGCTGAAGTGTCAAAAAATAAATAAAACTTGTGAAACCTCTAAAAAATATGGGTGTCAATGGCAACTCATATATTCTTTCAGAAGAGTACACATCAATCTAGATACTTATGAATCACCTACAATTAAGGGTAGAATGATTACCCCATTCCAGTTAATGGATTATGGTTTACTTTACAAATTATGGGTACATGATCCTTATTTCATCCGTAACTTTCCAAAGAAACTTTGTCAGATTATATCTCTAGCCCTTGAAGAAGAAGAGACATATGTTATATGTACTTTTGATAGTTCTCCCCCTGAATAGATAGAGATTTAAAAATCGAATCTGCCAAGCATCTCATCAAGATAAAGATTAATGAACTCAATGAGACTATAACAGAGTTTGATGATTATACTTCTGACTTTGATGTTCATTGGGATACTTTTACACCCTTAGCCGATTAGCTAAAACATTGGAGAGCATCTGTCCAAGGAACCAAATGGTCTGGGGATAGACTAGAAGATCCAAACATCTACCTCCTAGCCGAAGAAACTTATACAGAAAAAATTTACCTACCCGGAGACATGGGTACTAGATTTTTTTCTTTCTCTTACAACATAACATACAACTCTTCTACAACACTATCAGAGGAAGACAAAAAGATGGGCTAACAAAAGATGAGTCAGCTCAGCCTTTTCCTCCTCCAGAGCTTACAAAGCAGCACTGCAAAGAGAGACCCAAGCAACTAGCTCCACCCATCAACCAGCCCATTACAATGAAGCCCAATGCAATAATTCTACTCCTTTACTAGACTCCATAAGTGAATAGAATTTAGAAAATATGATGGAACCCTAGGGTCTCACGCTAACAAAACTTTGACTTTATAGCTCCACTACCACACCTTTCCAGTTCCACTACTACGCCTTTTCAGCTCCACTACTAAGCCTTTCTAGCTCCTCCACCTCCTCTTTATGCTCTACTACTCTCAAGTCATCCTTATCTCCTCTATTTCTTTGCTTCTCCACGAAGGACCTCCTTCTATAAAAACCCTCAAGAACGCAAGAAGGTCTCGCCTCACCCCCAAAGATCAAGTCTCAAGCAAGCAAGCAAGCAAGGTTTCTTTTAGTGTGCAACTTAGTGTTTGTAAGTTTGTAATTTCATTAGTCTAATTTCAGTCTAGCTCCTAAATGTTTGTAATGCTTAGCATGTAAAAATTCTTATACATTAATTATTCTCTGCTGTATTTCCCTATTTTGTAGATATTACGTTGTTTAATCTTCTGGAAGCTTAAAACCCTTTGTTAAGTCATAACATAGTAGTCTTTTGTTGGTTCATATTTTTTCCTCAGTCCTTATCTAAATAACAGGAAATTAATGTAAACTTCTTAAGATAAGAATAGTGATATCTTTCTCTACCTTCTTAAAACAGTCGGGGCTAGAAAAAAGAATTCCTCTCCGGGTGAGATTCATTACAAAAATAGAAGACTGTAAATAAGAAATTATACTGTTTTAACTTAGCCTTATTCTATAAAATTTTTGTGGATGTAATAAAAGATAGACTTACTAAGACTGACTTTGCAGATGTAATAAAAGGCATGCAATGAATGATCAAAATCAAAATTCGCATTTTCAAGGACAATTTGTTCGGTCTTAACCTAAAAATCATGCCGTTGGATTTCAAAACTTACACCAGCTCTAGGTGTTGGTTGGGAATGAATCGTCTATTTTGTATACCTTAATTCTCTCTATTTGCTTCCTTACTAATCTTATAAGAGCAATTTATTTTTTATGCGGTCTAAGTTGTCAAATTCAAAATATTAATTTTATATTTTTCATTGATGGTATGATTTGGTAAAGAGATTAAAAATTCTTAAATAATTAATATTTTTAAAATATATTTATTATCATAATATCTCTCTTTACTAACTAGCAAATAATTTAAATAATAATTAAAAATGATAAAATAAAATATTTTCATTTAGATAGTGGTATTTTAACGGCTGAATAGATTTTTTTGACGCTTTTATTTGCGTTATTTTATTTATTTATTTATTATTTTATTTGCGTGGTAGACGGTGACCTTCTCTCTTTATCCATGATTAACGGGCTATAAGCACCGTGGCTACTTGGAGGCCCATATAAGCCGATGCAATAAAACGAGACCCAAGGAGATGTCACCAAGAAACGGACGGATTCTTTTCGAAGCAGCGAGTGAAGTGAATGGAAGGGAAGGGAAGGGAAGGGACGGGCGCCATTACTTCCGACTGCCTCGTCATAGTGGTCGCAGGCGTCAGGTCGCTCGCTGCGATTAGTACATCCTCCGTCGTCGTCGTCATCGTCGTCATCGTCGATGGAGCACGTTGTGGCGGCCAACGAGGTCGCATTCAGCTTAGGGTTTACTGGCCACAGCGGCCATCTCCATCTCGAGCCACTCCATCCCGTTGTGCGCCCTAACCCCTTGACTTCTCTCCCTGATTTCATTCTCGTAAGTACTCCCCCTTCCATTGTCCTTCGTAATTATTGTTAACAGGTTTATCTTTGTTCCTTTGCTTTCCTATTCTTTGTCTACTATCTTCATTTGAGAAATGTTTGTGTTACCGCTGAAAAATAAAATTTCATACATATATATCCTTAGATTTTAACACACAAAAAAATGATAAGCATCTTGATGATAAATTGTATTCTAGGTCCAAATTAAACTCAATTCAAGTCATTCAAATCGTGATAAAATCTTACAGTAACATTTTTCTCTTGATAATTTATTCAATAAAACTGTAAATGCTGTTTTCTTTTGTTGTAGCCACCTGCATTTCCTCAAGAAACGCATGAAAGAATGAGGGAGAGTATAGAGGAAAATTACCTTCATCCAGAGGTCGACCTTGATGAGTTCTCTGTGCAAAAATCTGGGCGGTGGTGGCATTATGATTGGTTTGACAGGGCTAAAATCCAGTTGGAGCCTTCAGAACCCCGTTTCATTGTTGCTCCTATGTGGGAGTTGCCATTCAGGCGATCCAAGAATTCAGTAATATGGAATCCACATTCAGTGGAGGTATCATTGAAATTCTTCTCTATGTCTCCCTAAACATTGCATTTATATCAAAACTATAGCAAGAAACAAGTTCTTATTTTATTCTTTGATTTGAATTTAGCTTTCTCTTGTTCTTATTCCAGGTAGACATTACATTGCTGATGGAAGGTGCTCAAGAGTTGGGATCAATGCCTCGAATGCCTGGGCCACCAAAGGAATTTGTAAGAGGAAGCACCAACAACCGCCCATTCCGACCAGGAGGACTTGAAGGTTCTCAAGCTTTGCAAAGAAACCTTCCCGAGGGAGCACATAGTGGTGCTTGGGTGCATGAAGTTATCCATGGTGGTCATGCTCAAAATGCCCCCCCTAGCTCTAAAAAAGGACTAGATCTAGGTAGCCTTAAGGTACTAGTTAGTAAGTAGTAACTCACTAATTGTTCAACATTACCTCTACTACTGTTCACTCATGTGATGTTTTTTTTTTTGAAGGAATATCCCTGCCAATGGACCTATACCAGCCAACAGATATTTCCAGGGAAGGATTCTATTGATGATGGAATGGTAAATTGATGCCCAATATTCTTTTTTATCAATAGAAAATATGGTGAAAATTTGAATTTGCTGTAAAAAAATCCTTATTAATACATCCTCATTGATCAATGCGAGTGGTTTCATCAAATTGGTGCAAGATTTTCTACATCTTGATGAATCCATGACTCAAATAGTTTGAGGAAGAATTCATCTACTTGTAGTTGCTTATGATACTATATTGGTAAATATTTCTCAGTGTACCCATAGATTTTTCTTTGATGTAGGAGCATCTTTGATTTAAAAATTCTTCACGTTTTCCTTTAGTAGTTGTTCCTCAATTTAGTTATATTTTCTGCCAGTGTCATGTGACAGATGAGTGGGCCATTTATGTGTAGGAGCTACAAAATCAAGAGGAAAGAGAGGAGCCTATTCTATTATATGAAACCATGTCTAGTACTTTGTTTTGGAATGAGCAAATCGGTTTCAAGCATCGAAGTTCAGTTCTTTCTCCTGTTCCCTTATTGACATCAAGTGAAGGAGGGATGTATTTAGGTTGACATTAAAGCATTAATTTAACTCTATATCTTATAGCTATTTAAGGTTTAGTGTAATCATATTTTGGAGTAGAAGAAGAAAAATACAATGGGAAAATCACTATTTCTTACCCTGTAAAAAGATTGTCTTCTTGTTGCCTCCTAGCCACATCACATAAATGATTAGACTTAATGGTGTTGATCCTCCGTGGACCCTACATTTGCTAAATTGCTTTTTCATTTTGGATTTTGCTTCATGATTTATTTTAGTGGAGGATCCATTGGCTATTGGTGTTGCCATCATTACTTTTAAATAAAGAACTATTTTGAGAAAATCACACAATCAAAACTTGTTTGAGTTATTTGGGAATAACCATTTGTGTTAAGTTGTTAATTTTGTTATCCTAAGATAAGTTAATTTGAGAAAACATGGTAAATTAGGAGGAAAGAGAGAACATAGGATGGCAACATAGAAAATGAGAATTCTATGTAGATTAAAACAAGTAGACAAATAAAAAAATGGAATGAAAGAAAAATAGAAAGAAGAGAACAATTGAAGAAATTTCATATGATTCTGGTGAATATTATATTCTACAAAATATGATACAATATGTAACTTTCATGTCTCGATACCTAATATGCTATTTTCTACTTTTCTTATCCACTGTTTTTTTTATTATTGATTTTAAACATTTGCTCAAGATAACTATGTTTTTATCTTGTTTAATATCCAAATTTCTACTTTTCTTATTCAACTTTTTGTTTCCTATTGACTTATAAAAGATAGAATAAGAGAAACATTGATTCTAATGAATATTATATTCCAATAAATACAAAACAATATGTAAACTTCATTTTATACCTAATTTTCTATTTTCTACTCTTCTTATCCAATGTTTTGTTTACTATTGATTTTAAATGTTTGCTCAAGATAACTATGTTTTTATTTGTATAATATGCAAATTTCTACTTTTCTTATTCAACCTTTTGTTTACAATTTACTTCCAAAATTTGCTCTATTCTTTTAATCTTGTTGTTCTTACGGAATGTGTTAATGGTATGACCCTACAAACTATATCTATTCTAAAGGCCTGGACAAGTGTATCCTTGAGTGCTAAGCAGACTATCTGGATTGTGTGAATTATACTACTACATTTTATTTTTCTTGTTTTCGTAAATTATGGTAATTGTAATGTATGGGTTTTATTTCACATAAAACATTTTATGTTACTGATGCTCTCATGTCATTCCCTTGGCTAATCTTCATCTATTTATTACACTAATTATGCAAGTTTTAGTTAAGTCAATATGACTTATGTTTACCTGAACCAAAGAAATTTATGTGATTGATACCTCATTTGATATCCAGTGCGTTCATATTATGTTGGGAGTTCCTACCAAATCCTAATTAGCTTTAAGTGCACAAGCTATTCTTTGGATTTTATTTGTTTACTTTCATTATTACTTCCTCCTTTGTAATTTTGAACCTTTCTATATAGATTCTAGTAATGTCTTTTGTTCATTTTGCTGGCTCTTATCTTTTGCAGAATAAACACTCAGTGCAGTTCAATTATTTGTTTAAAAAGGCTTGGGAAGAAGATATCATTGAAGGATCAAGTGGTGATGGTGAGATTATGCCCTTTCTAGTGAGTAAACGTGAAGTATGGAGTATTGTGTTTACGCGGGGAAATTCTTTTGTTTCACAACAAAATTGAAATTGCAATATGTTAATTGCAACTTTTATTTCTAAATTGTCTTAATGCTTTTTTGGATTCAATTTGAAAATGTGATAATCTTGAAGAGATGCATGAAGAACTGCTATATTGAGAGTTTTCCTAACAATTAACAGGAATTGAATAAGCATTAACAATGCATATTTTTGTTGGACTAATTTTCCTCGACCTTATTCTTAATCATTTTAATACCTAATCATTGATGAAACATTGCCAATAATTAGCATAAGTTTGCCTTTCCTCAAGGAATAGTTATCTACACAGCCTAGTTTTGATTGACTGCACTGTACATCTTCTTGTTAGTTTACTTCTTATTGTTCAAATACTGACAGATGTAGTAATTGAAGGTGTTCGAGAAAGAAAGATTATTATTTTTTTTTTCATTTTCATGAAAAAGGATTCTTTGTCTGGCTTCTGGCTTCTGGCTTAAAGCATCGTACAAGATAGTTTCTATTTAAAACTTTAAATTTAATGTATCAGCTTTAAATTTTAATTTATACTGCTCCATATAATCCAGGTTCAAACCAAGATGAATTTGTAAATGAAGATGCAAAAGTCGAAGATATTCCTGAAACTTTAGAAAATACTAGTGAATCAAGTGATGCAGAAGCTGAATTAGGTGGACAAAGTGCCAACGCTAAGAATCATGACAAGGAGGTATGAAATATGCCATTTGTTCTAATTATGGGACATTTGACATCATGAAAATTAGGGACTAAGTTTCTTATTTTTGTGCAAAAACAAGCTTATATAAGTTTTATGGATAAATAATTGGGAAAAAAATTACAACTCGAGAAAATTAGAAACTAGGTATCTTATTATTGTGTAAGAACAAGGTTACATTGTTACAACTTATGTATTGATAGCCATTATGGAAATTAATGGGCAAAAAACATAACAATGCCTCTTTTTTACATTACAATTAAAAGGGATCCCAATTTGAAAATTTTATTTATAACGGTAATGTAGCATGATGCCATTCTCATTAGTGGAGTAGTGCACCAATAATGTAGCAGACCATTTCTCACTCTGCATGTCAACTTTGGCTGGAAAAGGAAGTGATTTTTTTTGTCTGGTTGAACCTCTCACAGTGAGAATGAATTGGGGAAGAACCAAGAGATAAAAAAGACAAGACTATTAGCTTGGGTTCCCTAGCCAAAGGTTCATTTATAATTGACTATAAAGAAAAAGGGAAAATACCTCCAATCATTAGGAGGGTAATATATAGTGAATTGGGTTAAAATTCCTTAGCTTATTAAATTTCTTTGATTTGAAAGCCTTGTAATAAAAGATATCTTACTTGCCCTTCTTTTATCTTGTTTCTGGATACTGAGATGAACTATTCATATGGTCCCTCAGCATTAGACTATTCATATGCAAGGTATACTGAACTATTAGTCTATTACCTGATTGTAAGAAAGAAAATAGGGCTATGCAGATAACAAGTGCAGGAATATAAAAATGGAAAGCATTAGGTTGGTAAATAGTGAACATTCCAGATGTGAAAGAGTTAGTTCTGCAAACATCCTTATTAATCTAAAGAAGTATCACATTCCCCTAAAGAAGCAGCAGAATTCCTAAGTGCATCTCTACTTCTAGTCCTAAGGCTTCATTATCTAGTTGAGCTTACATCAATGCTCGATGGTGGGGTGGGTAATTTTGAAGTAGGCAAAGGATGGCCAACAAAATCACTCTTGTACCAGCATTCACGTAAGTAAAACAGATGCATTACCACCCCTTTCCATATCAGGATTTGTACCAACTTTTGTAATAGTTCTTATTTGCACCATTTATTGCCCTTCCCTTCCATGGTTACCCAACAGAGCTAATTGAAGAAGAAAACTTTATACAATGATGCAAATCCGGAAAGATCAAGAGGTACAACAGGGGGGATTGAGGCTTAGGGAAATGTTCCATGTCAATACATTCCCTTAAAGGGGCTTAGGGTGACCACATCCTTTCAGGAGTGAGGGAATGGAGTGAGTGCTTCCACATATTGAATGAATGAACGAAGCCAGGGAAAATGTTTTATAATACATGGTGTTCACAACTAGTTATATAGCAAGATAAGATTTCTTATTAGTTTATCTATCACAAAAAACTTTCTTGAATTTTAGCCATGCAACTGATACACAACTATTTGTGTTAACAATGGTTTAATGTCATCACTTATGTTCTTTGATTAAAGTTGATTGGCATCACACTAATAACTAAACAAGGGAGGGAAGCCAACTGCTACCACAATGGCCCCACAACTGTCACCACCATTATACATAGTGTTATGCACTTACTTGCTTACTGGGCTGAAATGAGAGCTTCTGTCAGACTGGGACGATGATATTCCTTCTCTCAGTTCATCTCCTGAAAGAGGGTATGGGAGAAACATGTACTTGTATATTAATTCATTTTATTCACATTACATAAGATATTAAATGATGAAGAATCTTCATATAATGAGGAAGAGAAACGGAACAGATTATGAAAGAGAACCGAATAATTGTACGGGACAATCTACATTTGAAAGAGCTGGTGCTTGGGGTCTAAGGGAGCTCTCTCTGGACAACAAACTTCTAGCTGGTGCAGGTGTGGGCAGAGGAGTGAATGGAATATAACCCCTTTCCTGCTGGTTTAATTTTTTTACTTCCAGAGTCCTCGGTTGTTGGTGTAAAGGGTTTATGGTGTACTACATAAGGAAAGAACAACAAGAGATGCAACAAACTCCAGATACTCAGACTCGTATTGAACTTCATACTCTTTCATTGGATAAAGAACCAAAGCTGCAACAATAATTCCGAGACAGGAGCTGCAGGATGGAATCCTTAATATGCAACAGAAAAGGGTTATTCTTTTCCCTCATTAACCATCTATTCAGTAGCTGTACTCAGGAATTGTAAATTATACTCAGTCAGAAACCTAAGCTGGTTCAACTCTTGAAGTTCATTCCATAATTTATACTTAATTTGCCCTCACTAGCTTTGTTGCGGGTGAAAGGAGAGTCCTGACTTTAAGACCCTAACACTCCTAAGAAACATAAGTTGCTGTTGTTCTAGGTGTAAGTATGAAACAGTCTAACAGGGGATTCAAGAAAGAGAACAGTTCGTGTCTGAGGTAGGGAAAAGAGGCTACCCTCTGATTAAAACTAATATGCCTAAAGCTGCTCTTGACTCATATCTTTCTGATAGTAGTTCTTAGTCAAAGACAGGTTAGGAAGGTACCCCAGGAAATCTGAGTTCAGGTAACGAGTCTGAGTCTGATCCGGTTTGGGATTGATTCAGTCCTTATAGGTTAAATTCCAGTCACTGATTATAGGAATAGAGTACCAGCCATGCGAGGGAAATATAGGAATGAAAGAAGAAATTCTTTGAAAGAAAGGTACAACTTGACCCCTAAGGAGAGAAAAGAAGGAGCTTTACTTTGAGGCCTAGGTAGAAACCATTACACCAAAAGGCTAGGGTCCTTATTCTCTCATTCACAAAAGGGTACTTTATTGAAGTTGCTTGGCCGAAAGACTAAGGGAGCCTTATCGAGATAAGAAACATGAAAAACCTTTTACCTAACTTCTTAGAAATTAAGAGTTCTTGGTTTAAGTTTAGGAACACTTTCATTATGCGGAGGTCTCGACTAGCATGAGAGGAAATAATTCATTATTATCCTTATTCTCTTTAAAAGGGAGAAGATGATTTGATTCTTTTTTTAAAATATGAGCTGGCAGGTGCCCTCTTTCACCGGATTCACTGCACTGCGGTTGCTGCAGTTGTTGCTTCAATAGTTAATTACCATCTTAATGAGGTTATGATGAAGAGAGAGAGTTCCATTAGAGCTCATGGTGAAAGGCTCCACTCCCAGGTCTTAAGTTTCTGGGTTTGAATCTCCTATAATGTAGATATTTTGTTGCCTCTGCTGTTTGATCAATAGGTTTTTGAGGTCGGGGCAAAAGCATTTTGTGAATGGATGTGCCATGAACTCTAATCCTGTTGATTAGGTGCTAGGTGAATCAATAACTCTTTTAGCTGTTTGCGAAATTTTTTTTTTATAAATCACTTGAACTTAAGGAAACCTCCTAAAGAGCTGCAGAAATATAAGATGCTAAGGATCCCTACAGGAATCTGAATGCGTCCCTATAACTCACTTTAGGAGAAGAAAAAGGTTCTCTTGCTTCCTCTCCTGAGCCTGAGTTAGTAGCTGTTTTGGATGGTCATTTGAACCTCGAATTCCTGTTGTTGTTTCTGGTGTCATAGTTGAATCTGGTCATTAATTTGAGGCCCCAAACTCAACATTGAGTCTTTTATCTAAGCTTTCCTTGGTTAAATTAGGTATTGCTATAGTTGTAGCTTTTTTCTCGCATCTCAGTTGTCTTAGAATGGTTTGGGAAAGATTGACGATATTAATAAGCTAGTTCCTGACAGCTAGTTGTAAGAGGTGGAGCACCAAGAGTTTCTTATAAGTTGTTTGGATTGCAACACTATAACAAAAGAAGGTTTGAACTTATTCAAGCAAGTTGGAAAACACTCGTTCTCCAACTCTTGTTGGGAAGATTCCAACTTTTGATTTTGAGTTCAAGGTAGGTTGTTGAGTCATTGACTCCTTTTTTCCTCTATTCTAAATTTTGGCTTAGGCGACAGCCTAGACGCTAGGCGACCGCCAATTGCACCACAAAGGGATTAACCAACCAGCCTAGGCGGCCTTGTGCGACGCTAGGCGGCCTTGGGCATTGCTGGGCGGCCTTGGGCGCTGCTGGGCATCACTGCGGCCAGTTTTTTTTTTTTTTGACCTATTGGGCTTTTAAATCTAAAAGCCTAAAAAAAACTGAGGTTTGTCTACCAATTAAAACTTAAAATCAAATCCTCGGTCTGCCTCTTCGTCTTCTCACCACCGCGGATGGTTTCTTCGTTGATTCGCTTTTTCATTCGGGTAAGTTTATTTTTTCAATTTTTCGACATCTCTGATGTCATCGGACGTCTCAAGGCGGCGTCAGACGCGTCGCAAGAGGCGTTCTCAGCCGCTGGAAACATCGCAGGACGTGTCTTGTGCCATTTCGCGACGCTTACGACGGTGCTGGACGCATCTCGCGAGGCTTTCGGTATTGCCGGACGCCTCTCGCGACGAGTCCGGCGCAGCCGGACGTCTCCTGCGATGCGTTCGCAGCCACAGTATTTGTCGCGATCGCGAGTTTATTGTGAATAATTAATTTTTTTGATTTAATTAATTCAATAAACTCTCAACGTAAATAGGATAGTTTCAATAGACTTTCATAAAGTCTAATTAAATTATTCTCAATAAAATAAATATAATTAACTTATATAAATCAGATTTAAAATTTTAAATATATAAAAAATTCTTTAAATTTCTTAATAATTTTTATTAATTAATATAAATCAGATCAAGATATATAAAAAATATATTTAAAATTTAAAAAATTTAAATAAATTTTATTAATTCATAGAAATCAGATTTATATATATAAAAAATATATTTAAAATTTAAAAAATTCTAATAAATATTATTAATTCATATATTCAAAGACTTTTTGAGAGCTTTTTTGCGCCTCGCGTTTTTGACAACTATGCTTGTACTTTAGAACTATGGGAGACTGATATAATTTGTATAGGTTCTCTATATAGTATTGCTATTTTGTACAGTATAATTATATCTTAATATTTTATATATAATTATATTTTAATTATTTTATATATAATTTTTTTCTCAGATTTGTTAATGATTTCAAAGTTCCTAAATTTATTCTTAAATCACTTTTCAGGTTATCACTACAATGATAAGCAATCCATCTTCCACTCGACCTGAATTCGGGATTCTTAGGAGAAAGTCAAATGACATCAGATGGGAGTTTGGGATGTTATTGATCCTAAGAACCTCGACAAAATTAAATGTTAGTTGTGTGGAAAAACGATGTCGGGGGAGTGTATAGGATCAAGGAGCACATAGGAAATATACCTGAAAATGTATTTGGTTGTCGAAAAGCATCTCAAGAAGATAGAAATAAGTGCAAACAAGCTATTTTAGAAGGGAGGAACAAAAAGAACAAAATAATAGAAGAACAAAGTTGTAGAGCAGAGGTGACTATTTCTTTAGATGAAGAAGAAGGTTCTGAAATTGAAGGGATAGATGAAATTTAAAAACCTCTTCTACTTGGCCCCATGGATAGATATGCATCGGTAATTGCTCCAGAAAATGTAGGTTTAAGCGGGAGTAAAGTGTTTCCTCAAAAAAATATAAATGAAGTTTTTTTAAAGAGAGAACTCAACAAGTTCAACAATATGTTGGGAGATGAGTTTATGAAAATGGAATCCCATTCAATGCTGTTGATAATGATAGCTTCAAGCAACTAATGGAGGCAATAATTTGGACTAGGATTCAAGCCTCCAACTCAATATCAACTTAGGGAGCCACTGTTGAAAGCCGAAGTTGAAAGAACAAAGCAACTGTTGAAGAAATATTAAGAAGAATGGGTGCTCGATCATGATAGATTCATGTAGTGATAGAAAAAGAAGAAGCATCTTAAATTTGTGTTAATTGCAAGGAGGGTACTACATTTTTAGAGTCCAAGGAGTCTTCAGACGAGGCACATATAACTGAACTTATTTTTGAGTATGTTGACAAGTGTGTTGAACAAGTAGGAACTCATAATATTGTTCAGATTGTAACAGACAATGCCACCAACAATATGGTTGCAGCTAAATTGATGAGAGAAAAGTGACTTGGATCTTTTGAAGTTCATGTGCAACTCACACTGTTAATCTCATACTTGAAAGTATTGGCAAGCTTCGACGATCTAAAAAGATTATTGAGCAAACCAAGTCTTTTACCATTTTCATTTATGCTCATCATAAGATTTTGTCATTGATGAGAAGTTTCACGAAGAAGAGAGACGGTCCGACTAGTGGAGTTACTAGGTTTGCATCAAATTTTCTCACATTGCAAAGTTTGATTGAAAAAAAATCTAGCTGAAGGGCCATGTTTACAAGTGATATGTGGTAGAAATATAAATGGTCAAAAACAAAGGGAAATTGGCTTACTATACTGTGATGAGCATGAGTTTTTGGAACGGTGCGACACTTTGTTTGAAAATATTTGCTTCTTTGGTAAGAGTTCTTCGATTGGTAGATGGAGATAGAAAGCCATCCTTGGGGTTTCTATATGGGGAGTTTTTCAAGCTAAAGAAGATATCAAGGTGATCCTGAACAATGTGGAATCAAATTATCAGCCTATCATAGTGATTATTGAGTCAAAAAATGAAGGATAGACTTGATACATCATTGCATACCACTGTCTTTTTGTTGAATCCCTATTTTTACTATAAAGATAGTTCTATTGCTTTTTATGAGGAGGTCGCGATGGGGATTTTTGAATGCATGAAAATTTTGCATGCCAAAGAGTTAGATCTACAAGATACAATTATTAAGGAATTTGTAAAATATAGAGATAAGACTGGGTTATTTGGAAAAACATTGACAGTAAAAGCATGTGAAAAAAATGATGATACATTTGATCCATGTGCACGGTGGAGTACATACAGTGCTCACACACCCAACTTGTTAAGAGTGACATTGAGGATACTTTCGTAAACTACAAGTTCATTTGGATGTGAAAGAAATTAGAGTGCATTTGAAGGAGTAAATTTTAAACTTTAAGTCTTTAATTAAAGTAAAGTATTAATTTTTAAAGTTTATATTCATGTTGCTAATTATAATATTTATTTTCTCTTATTTTTTAGATTCATACAAAAAAAAGAAATAGGTTGGATGTCAACAGATTGAATAATATTTAATGCTAAATTGTTGAACAAACAAAAAAGAAAAAAAGAAAGGAATGTCGATATCCTTCTTGCAAAAAATGCTTCAAATGCACAAGGCTGGATTGTGGATGGTGGGGAAGATGATGAAGTTGAACTAGGTTCCGGGCTCACTTGACAAATGGTTGATGAAACAAGTGGAGTAGATGAAAATCTACAACCCGAAGAAGCTCTAGAGTGAGAGAACTTCACGAGGATGATTTTGCATCCGAAGAAGAAGAGGATGATATTGAGTTTGTGTCTGATGAAGAACAAGTTGTTGAAAATTATGGAGAAGAATAAGTAGAATAAATATGTGATATTTTATTAGTTGTGTAATTTTGAACTCATTTTAAATTTGATGTTATTGTGTTAGAGTTACAGTATGTAATTTATTATGTAATTTGTATTGATACTGTGGAATTTGCCTAGCGGCGTCTAGTCCCCGCCTAGGCAGCCTAGGCGTTGGTCTGGCGCCTAATGAATTTTAGAACCATGGTCTCAACCTAGAGATCTCAGCATCATGGTCTTGGTTTCTAAGGTCTCGGCTGCATAGATCTTAGAGGTCTCTACAGCATAGGTCTCGACATTAATAACCTCTGCCCTTGACTGCCTAAATAAGGCAAGCCCACTTCGCTACTCAAGCTCGATTAGGAGGCCCAGTCACTGTCCGGATCAGGCCCAACTGCGAGCTTGAAACCAGGTCTCTCAACTATATCCTGATTCCGTCTTAAGGGGAGGTAAAGTTCCCCTGCGAGATAGGGCATAGTCTGAAGATCCGTCTTCTACGGCGAAGGACCGAATCCTCCTATTAGATAGGATCCAGGGCACTTTAAATAGAAAAGGGAACACCCCTGCGAGAGGGAGACTCCTGGATTCGTGACCCCCTAAACTTCATCTCTTGGTTCTGCAAACTTGAAGTTGCTAAACTTTTTGGCAACATTGGTCTCCATTTATGTTAAGGACCAGCTTAATTCCCCACTTAGAGCTTGATTTTTGAGTTATTCATATAAATCAATGTACCGAGCTCTCCCTCTAGCTCGATCTCCCAAGTGTTCCATCCAGCTTGATCTCTTGAGCTCCTGTTTCAGCTTGGTTTCTTGAGTTCTCTGCTTACTAATGCCCACGGTCTTAGCAATAGTACCTCCACGATTGCCATCTCTAGCCAATAACAACCGAATAGTTGAAGCCATCATAATTAATTGGCAATTAAATTAGGATGAGCAACAGAAACAGCGGAAATGATCGAATTCATGATCAGTGTTTTTCTCCTCTCACACCTATAAATACCCAAATATGGACATCATTTATAGTTTGGAATCTCTACTTCTCACTTTCTCTTCTTTGCTTTCGCTTCCATTACATCCTAGTGACTTGAGCATTGGAGGGGCCTCTTCGGAAACAACTCTAGCGTTCATTGATGTGTGCCTTTCCTCAGCGCTTGACCTGCTGATAGACCTCCTGTCCAGGTCGGCTCTCAACCCTCACCTCAGCATCCACCTTGACAACTTATTTCCGCAGCATGAATTGCATTTCAGGATGAAATAAAGAATACTTTCATATTCCAATTTGTGCCCGTATGCAAGTTCTTATGTTAGTCTGTCCAAGTTTGCCTCAAAAGTCATTTCAAGTCTTTAATTTTGTACAAGCCCTGTTTGCGCTTGAATTATTATCTACTCCCTTGGAAGTTTATAATGGGTCTCAGTATGCCCATCAAGCTGATGAGCAATGCAAGAATGGGCATCCAAAACTGAAATGTAAAAACTAAATTGGATAAAACCAAACTGAAGATATTGGTTCAGCAATTAATGTTTTTGGTTCGTGAAATTGATTTAGTTTATCTTTAGACTGGGAATATGGTTTGCCTATCTATATGTTCATGTTAAAATAAAACCAATCGGTTCTATTTTGTTTGAAACCATATCATTTTTGGGTCCAGTTTGTAAATTTTCAGTTTTAAAATTTTGATTTGGTTTGGAATTTTCCTACCGAACTGATTAACCTATGTCCATCCTTAATCAGCTGTAAGATATGCATTTAGTACAATGTAATTCTCTGTAGCATAAGTCATTGTTTTATTGAATCATTCAATGGTGCCCAAGTACAATATTGATTTCTCATCGAACCTAATACCATAATCTTTTCTGCGCAGCTCATTGTAGCAGAGTGAAGGTATAGTAGTTAGATTGGTGATCCTTCCACAGTTACAAATTATTCACTCCTTGAGTATGTAGATGCCAAATGTTCAACCTAGGAATTTCAACTGTATTATTTTACCCTAACATTCATTTGTTGTTTGAACAATTAAATTCGTGTTTGCAGGTTCAGCTATTTTTTGTGGTATGTGGAGGTTTAACAACTCTCTAAATGTGTGCGTTGACCGATTATTAGCATCGGAAGGCAGTCGGATTCAGAGAGAGTTGGCAAATGTGTAAGTTCTTTCTGACACGATGGTAGTATGCATGGTATGGAGCCTTTTCTACCATTTTGTTTTCGGTATGTATTAATAATAAACTTCGTCCGGTTCCAAGCCCGGATAAAGGAGGAGGGTTGCGTTAGGTTGTCAGCCGATGTTAAACTATGATAAATTTCAATGAATAGATCAATTAAACTATTGTGCTAATGTTAGGATGTTCCTCGTAAGGAACGCATTACAGGATCCGACTGTAAGTCTCGGCAAGAACCGTTACATCTCCATAAGAACTCGGGTATAGTGCTAAATATGCAAGAGTTCGCGTTGCAGGGTCCGACCGGAACGTATCGGCAAGGACCGCTACATCTCCATGAGAACTTGGGTGTAGTGTTAAATATGCAAGAGTTCTCACATCATAGGTTGGATAAGAACAAATATTATAAAAAAATTAATAGTCTAAGATTTGGAACATAGGAACCCTCATTGGTAAATCAATGGAGATAGTAGATACGATGATTAAGAGAAGAATTAGTATTTTGTATATACAAGAAACAGAATGAGTAGGCGAGAAAGCAAAGATGATAGAGAACTCTGATTTTAAGTTATGGTACACAGAAAAGAGTAAAATAAAAAATGGAGTGGGTATTGTTGTAGATAGTTCGTTAAAAGATGAAATTGTAGGAGTAGTTAGAAAATGAGATAAAATTATAGTTCTCAATATAATAGTGACAAAAGAAACTGTGAACGTAATTAGCGTATATGCACCTCAAGTATGATTAAATGAAGCTACCAAATTAAAGTTTTGGGACAACCTAGATGAAATATTACAAAACATTTTGCTAAATGAAATGATTTTTATAGGAGACGATTTAAATGGGCATGTCGTAGTGAAAATGAGGAATACGAGATGGTACATAGAGGTTATGGGTTTGGAACGGGAAATGAAGAAGGAAAAATTATATTAGATTTTGCGAGAGACCTTATATTAGCTAATATATATTTTAAGAAAAGAGAAGAACACGTGGTCATGTTTAAAAGCGGGAATAATAAATCACAAATTGACTTTATTATGGTTAGGAAGAGAAATAAAATGATTCGTAAAGATTGCAAGGTCATCCCTGGAGAAAGCTTAACTACTCAACATAGGTTAGTAGCGTTGGATATACGCTTCAAACATAGTAAAAATAGAAAGAAAATATATACGACTCCTAGAAATAAGTAGTGGAAGTTTAAGGATGGGAAACAAAACATATTTAAGGAGAAGGTAGGAGGAGCACAAACATTAGGAGAAATATATAGAGACCCCAATATGACATGGGATAAGATGGTATCAAAGTTGAAAATAATAGCTAAAAGTGTACTCGGTGAGTTAAAGGAGCATGCACCAAGTAAGGAATCTTGGTGGTGGAATGAGAAAGTACAGGAGAAAGTGAAGGAAAAAACGAACAGCTTATTAGGAATTATATATCTGTAAGAATGAAGAAAACTTAAAAAAATATACATTAGCCAAGAAATAAACTAAAAAAGTAGTGAATGGAGCAAAGAATGAAATTTTTGAACAATTATGTCGAAAATTGGATACAAAAGAAGGAGAAAGAAACATTTATAGAATAGCTAAAGCGAGAGAAAGGAAGACAAGAGATCTTATCCAAATAAAATGTATTAAAGATGAATGTAATATGGTACTAATAAATGATGGAGAAATAAAAGAGCGGTGGAAGAAGTATTTTCATCAACTTTTTAATGAAGGTTTAAGTGATCAACTTAACTTAGATAATTTAAGTAGGTCAAATGAGTATAAAAATTTATATTTTTATCGTAGAATTCAAATTTCAGAAGTACAACAAGCTTTAAATAGGATGCACAATGGAAAAGCCGTTGGATTCGATGATATTCCAATAGAGGTATGAAAGTACCTAGGGAAACAAGGTATTAAATGACTTATAAAATTATTTAACATGATATTGAAAACGAAAAAAATGTCTGATCAATGGAGGATACTCTAGTTCCTTTATATAAAAACAAGGGAGACATACAAAATTGTGCAAACTATAGGGGTATTAAACTAATGAGTCATATCATGAAATTTTGGGAAAGAATAATAGAAAAATGATTAAGGAGACTACGGTGATCGAAAATCAATTTGGGTTCATGCTTGGAAGGTTGACAATAGAAGCTATACATCTTCTTAGGCAACTAATTGAAAAGTATCGGGAGTAAAAAAAAAATTTGCACATGATATTCATTGACTTGTAAAAAATTTATGATAGAGTTTCAAGAGAAATTATATAGAAAATTCTAGAAAAGAGAGGTGTTAGCGTACTATATATTAATCTAATTAAGAATATGTAGGTGGATTAATTGAAACATTTTCAATAAAGATAGGATTATATCAAGGATCAGCTCTAAGTCCCTATCCTTTCCTTTTACACTAATCATGGACGAACTTACTGGACACATTCAAGACACAGTACCGTAGTATATGTTATTTGCAGATGATATTGTTTTGGTAGATGAGATACGTGAAGGAGTAAATGTTAAACTAGAATTTTGACGGGAAACACTAGAAGTAAAATATTTTAGACTTAGTACATTAAAAGACATAATATATAAAATTTAAATTTAATAATATTGGATGTAATGAGACAATTGTTAAGATAGAAGATAACGAATTGTGTGAAACTGAGAGCTTTAAGTATTTAGGATCATTTTTGCAAAATGATAGAGAGATTGAGAGAGATATCTTACATAGAATACAAGCATGATGATTGAAATAGAGAGCGTCGGATGTTTTATGTGATCGTAAAGTACTTCTAAAACTTAAAGAAAATTTTTACAAGACAACTGTTAAACCTATCATATTATATGGAGTTGAATGTTGGGCTATGACTCGAGTATATGAGCAGAAGATGAGAGTTGCAAAGATGATGATGTTAAAGTGGATGTATGGACATACAAGGATTGACAAAATAAGAAATGAGAACATTATAGAGAAAGTCGGAGTAGCATATATTGAGGGAAAACTCCGAGAAACACATTTAAGATGGTACGAACATGTATTTAGACGATCAATAAATGCTTCAGTTAGGCAATGTGAAACTATGACAAATACACATATCAAACAAGAAAGAGAAAGATCAAAAAAGACTTGATTAGCAGCAATAAAACAAGACAAAATTTATTTAAGTATAGATATGATATAGTAGGGGATAGAGTTTAATGACATAAAAGTATTCATATAGTCGACCTCACGTAATAAGATAAGACTTAATTATTATTATTATTATTATTTTTATAGTTCATGCACGACAAGCAAAGCTAATATTGCAACAAACTCATGAGCCAACGGAATCGGAAACACTGAAAAAAAGGTCACGGAGAACATTGATGATATGGATGGAATACTTGTTGGCACAGCAACACTTTCGAGTCTGTCAGAGAAGCTGTCTCCAAGTTCGGAGGGATTGTTGATTGCAAAGCTGAAGAGAGACTTAGCATTGAGGT
>JBBUKS010000100.1:16431839-16494227 GCA_038050645.1 Hedychium gardnerianum | reverse complement strand
TTGGATTCGCCCCTACAGTATGGAGATACACAATGATCGTTGGGAGTAAGACTGCACGATTTTTATCATTATTCGAAATAATAAATAAAAGATTAAATGAATTTGAATTACTAATAAGATCAATACTTATTAATCCCCGATAATTCACAAAATAATCTGCCCGTTGTGCACTACTACAGTATCCAACATAGCTATATCTACAAAACAATATTATAACACATTTACATTCAAAATAATAATCAAATTAGAACTATAATGACTTATAGGGTAGAGCTAGTGAGATTTAAGAATCCGAATCATTAACATTAATAGTTTATGAGTCTTTATCATTATACTCTAGTACATCAAGCCCCTCACTGTTGGACATCTCTCCATCATTTATTTCCTCATAAGTGACATTGACATCTACAAATAATTGAGACGTGGATTGAATTTGTGTATTAACTGAATTTATTTCCATTTGCTCATTTTGAAATGCATCATGGTTTTTGGTCGTGATAGAGTTCGACATTTCTATGGTCGAGCGAGACTTCATTCGACAAACTGCTAACCATTCGCTAGCTCTTCTTTTTTTCATCGGGTATTCAAGATAGAAAACTTGACCAGCTTATACCATGAAAATGAAAGGCTAAAACTTGTTGAAGTTTTGGTTGTATTAACCTTAACTAAATTGTAGTTTGAATTATTCTAGTACATGTTCTTGGAGTCGGATCATACCATGAATATTTGAGTAACACACATCTTTTTATGGGTAAAGTAGAATATTCAACCTCAATTATTTCGTGAAGTGTACCATAGTAATCAAATTTAGTAATAGTGTTGTCGCTAGATTCGTTTATGCAAACTCTTGAATTGCAGGTAAGTGTGTGTAAATTGCCAAGTTCATGGCCGGACAAGCTCAACTATGCAAAGTCATGGCCGACCAAGCTTGCGGCCAACAAAACTTGCGGTAGTGAGCTCGCGGCTTGACCAAGCTCGCAACCGGCCAAGCTCCTAGCTGCGAGCCCATGGTCGGCCATGCACACATCCCCGAGCTCGCGTCTAGCCAAGCTCCTAGCCGCAAGCTCATGAGCGTCCAAGCTCGCAGCCAGCCAAGGTCGCGGCCGTGAGCTCGCAGCTGATCAAGCTCGTGGCCCAAGCTTGCCACGAGAGGAGAAGAGGAGAGGGAAGGGGAGAGGAGGAGAGGAGAGGAGCATATCGACGGAGAGGAGGAGAGGTTGTGTGCCGTCGGAGAGATCAAAGAGGAGAGGAGTTAGCCAGAGATCTACGCAGCGAGGAAAATTGCCAGAGGGAGGAGATTGAGAGACGAGATTCGGGAATCAAAATTAGGAATGAAACCCTAATTTTGATCTTGAAATTAGCGACGGAACAAAAATTTGTCTTAGTGTCGTCGCTAATTAGCAACGAAAGAAATTAAATTCGTCACTAATTAGAGACAGAATTTAATTTACATCGCTAATAAATTATAATAAATATAAAGTATTTCATATTACCCACCGATTGAGCGACGAAATCTTTTTTTCATTACTATTTTAGTGACAGAATTTATAATCCATCATTAATTATTAATTAACGACGAAATATATTTTTCATCATTAATTTAATCGTTAAATTCAGTATTTTTAGTGTCAGAGTTCAAAGTTGTGACAATTATTATTTTTTACTTTTAATTTTTAGTTAAAAAAAATGAAATAAAGTCATCAGAACACACTCACTTAAGCCAAAACAAAATTATTGGCCGAGGTTTACAGAATATGATGAGAGTTAGTTTAAGTCCAGTTCAATGATTTCATTGAGATATGGGGTGTTAAAATAATAAATTTATAAAAAAACAAGCTTTTTCAATATTAATTGGAGCAGTTCAACCAATACACGTCGCATGTGATTTGATGAGAGTGAAACTATGCCTTAATTAATATATCTGACTGTTGTCCTATGCGATGGACTTAACAATGCACGAGAGGTAGGAATGCCTCTTGAACAGCCCATATAATAAGAGCCTGGCTCGTTAAAATCCAAACCAGACTGAAGTAGATGCATTTCCATGGCCCATCAGCCCAGTTATAGCCTTAAATGATATCGTGGGCGACTCTCATATGATTCCAATGCCTCAATTTATTAAAGCATTTGGATTATTTTTTCAATTTATTTTTTATTTTTTTAAGCTCCGGATTATACTAATAAGATTATGTCTTTAATATTTATGGATTGAATTATAGTATTAAGCGTACAAAAAAATTAAATCGAAAAAAAAATTGTCCGCGAAGTGTATAGAATAATATATGCGGGATAAAAAAAATCTCTCTATATAAATATATAATTTAGGTACGATTGGAGAATCCAATGCTATTCATATCAAGATAAATTTGAAAATGACAATCCACACTAATTCAATAATTCTAATGGTTCAAATACAATAGATAATTTTTTTGCGCTATCTGAATTTTAAACCTAGATGCATAAAGAGCCCAAGGTGTGTTTACCATGCATGCACCATCAACGGGCAGTGGTAAGCACACCTTGGGTTTATATTTATTTACAAGTTTCATTAAATCTAATATTTTCACATCTAATCCCATTATAATTTTGTCCAACCTTTATTTAAAAAATTATAGGACACTTTTATGTCATTTTTATCATATTAATAAAGTCCACCGTCTGCAGTATTCCACTATTATGTTGATTTCTACTATAAGTGTACTCGATAGCGATATGGGATTAAGAGAAATTAAGGATGGGAGGCTCTATGACTCACCGTCTGCATTAGTAGTGTCATTTATGCTTTTGCAATCCACTAATAGCTAACGTATCGTGAAATCACCGCCTTCATTAGAAGTAGCTAGTGGTATCATAGATTATTTGTGACAATGATGATACGATAATGGATGGTTGGTTTTGTAAGGAAGGAGGTGGCATTGACAATGAAATAGAGTGAAAAAAAGAGGAGACCATTTAAGAGGTGGAGCCAACATAAAAAGGACTTCACTAAGTCCATATTAATTTAACGGGGGAGGGATTGAATGGAATTTTAACATGGCCTAAACTTTAATTCACTCTAAAAAGCTTATAATATTTGAAACTTTTAAAATGTCAGGCTACGAAACATTGTTGAAGCAGATATTTCCGATTGATATCCGGTATATTTTATTTTACACATTTCATATAAAAAAATTTATTTGAAATTTTTTAGATTTGGATTTTTTTTTTTATGTTTAATATTATAACTCAATTCTTAAATTCTTAAAATAAAATTTTATTGATATAATCAGTTGTTTAAAAAAAATAAAATAAATAATTTATGTATCTGAATAAATTCAGATGTTTGATAGATAGATATATCAAAATATGGATCACTTGTGAATCTTGCAGGACTTTGTCTCTCCTTTTTAAACGTGTAAGTATCGAAACCTGTCCGGAAATTAATTATGATTCAAGTGGAGACTGAAGAGAGAGATGCATTAACTCCATGTTGTATTCAAAAATTGATGGAGGGAGACAAGTTTGTGCAGCAAGAATCCTGGTAGCTCAGGGTCAGCCAAATCAATCACAATATCCAAAAGTACACAAACTTATCATGAATAGTTTGTCAATTATGGAGCATGTGAACATGGGGCATCATCTTTTTATTTTTTTATTTTTTATTTTTTATTCACTACTGGTCCTGTTTTTCTTCGCTAAGTTTGAATCGCAATTTATCGGCAAGTGGTTACCTGTAAATGGATGAGATTATATATATTAAAGGATTATACTCATATATTAATATATTTTTTTATTAACACGTTTATATTTATTTTAATATTAATATTTATTATTTATGAGTTCATTCACTATAACATTCGTACAAAGAGAAGGATACAATTTTTAATTTTAATCTTTTTTTTTTCAACACGAGGTGACGAAGAGATAAAGTAAATAAGGTAAAATATTTTTTACATGTTTTCCTTTTTTCTTCCTGAGGTAAACATGACCTAAAAAATTAAATTAAATTAAATTCCATCCAATAAGAAAAAAATTGGAAAATATTGAGGATGCTTGAGGGGTGGTTGATTGTACTCTTCCCTACCAACCCATGTCCTCCAATTATTCAATGCATTGATCACGACACTTTCGGGTTCAGCAATCAGGCGGGAAAGTGATGGTGATAGGTTTTAATGGCGGTCAGCCTTCAATTTACAATTTCTTGTACTTTTTTTGTTTCTTCTTCTTGTTCACATTCGACCTATTGCTCTTCATCCTTCTATCAGTTTAAACACTAACTCAATTCACTCAGCCAATACATATTTAAAATCTCACTAAATATCATCACAGCTCATTTCATTTTGGCCCCTATAATGAAATGTATTGTTTTTTTTAAAAAAAATGATAACTATTTTATAAATAATTAAATGCATCAGTACTTTTGTTTTAATAAAAAAAAGGAAATAAATATGTTTCTAATCGGGCCGTATAGGTCCCAAGTACTAGGCCCATGAATAGAGGCCCGCAATTCAATAGAGCAAAGCGATCAAAGGACACATACGATTAATCTATTAAATGCGGGGTGAATAATTTGACGTCCTGGAACAGCTAATAATTAATTGTCTTGTGCTGGCTGTAGCGAAATGAGTGCATGCAGATGCAGCAGCAGTGCCATTATCACACTGCAACTATCTGATTCTGTTCTGGGGAACCTTTTCCAGACATGCGAATCCCATTACGTATCTCACACAAGGTATGTTGAATTGTGCGTCCGACGTGGTGGTTGGTTATTATGAGGATTGAAACAATTTATAATGACACGAATGATTGATTACACACCATAAATTAAATCCCTCAAATAATTAATATTGTTTACATTTTAAATAATTGCTCGTTAGAGAATGAGATTCAACAAATTAAATTAAATTAAATTAAATTAAATTAAATTAAATTAAATTAAATCTGGATTTTTGCGTCGTTTTATTTTCGGTTTCCGAATCAATTAAAATGTTAGAATTAATCATTTCTGTCTCCTGTTAAAATGGGGGAATTAACCAGGCATGCATGATTTGATGTATCATCTCATCCCTTAGCTTGCTCGATCTACCAATACCATACATAGTTACATACCCATACAAACAAATACTTGGATCCCCTGAGCTTCCTCTCTATATATCTGAAGCCACGCCACGCCACGCCACGAGCAGACATTGCCCCAGACCACCTCTCTTTGCGAGCGAAGCCCTAGTCCCAGTTGTTGTTGTTCGCCATGGCAGCAGCTGAAGAGTGCGTAGAGCCACTCAAGTATCAGGTACTCCTTCCTCTTCCTCACCGATCGACACTACTGGTCCGCACTAAATTTTTGTATTTTATATATGCAAAATCGATCTATTCTCTTCGTGATTTCGGTGGTCTCCAGACTTGGATTCTCAAGGTTTCCATCCACTGCCAAGGCTGCAAGAAGAAGGTCAAGAAAGTCCTCCAAACCATGGAAGGTAAATATTTAGAACATTGTGTGATTAATATGCAAAATAAAACCTCCCCAGCAATTTCATATATGTATTCTGGTCGTGTTGATTATATTGGTTCAGGAGTTTACAAGACTACGGTGGATTCGCAGCAGCACAAGGTGGTGGTGACCGGCAATGTGGAGGCGGAGATGTTAATCAAGCGTCTCCTCATCAAAGCCGGCAAGCAAGCAGAGCTCTGGCAGGAGAAGAAGCCGCCTTTCGCCGCACAGGAGAAGGCGGCCGATGTTCACAAAAATAACAAAAACAGCAACGACAAGATGCATGACGAGTCACCAACGCAGACCGGCACTAGCATTGAGAGCAAACGCGTCGATTTCCCTGTTACCAAGAAAGCAGCCGGTGGTGGGAAAGCCACCAAGAAGGGCGGGAAGGACTCTCCTCCGCCGCCGGGGGACGAGGGCCAAGGAGTGAAGAAGGCAGCGGAAGCGTCTTCTGATGTCGGCGGGGGCAAAAAGAAGGCTAAGAAGACGGAAAAGGACAACAGTGACCACGACGGCAACAACCGCAGTGGCGGCGGCAAGACAAAAAACAAGAGTGGAGGCGGAGCCGAAGTAACTACGGCTCAGGAAGAGTACGATGAGAAAGAAGTCTCCCACAACGTCGGAGGGACAGCTTCAACGCTGGCGCCGGAACCGTCCGATTACCCACTTCAAATGCCGTCGTACGTGGTGAGTTACAGCTCGATGCAACCGAGCGTGAGCTTCGGCGGAACGTTCCACCCGGAGTTTCCAGTGCTGCAGAACTGGTACATGTACTCTCTACCGCCTCCTGTTCCCGTGGCGGCGGTGGCAGGTTCGTGTTGTTATTACTCCGGCGATGATTACTCCGGCGTTTGCAGCATCATGTAAACAGAGCATCATTCTCTGTTTTTATAAATGTTTTGTGACTCGCTTGTAGTTGAAAACTTGAAGTTTAAGCCTCAGTAGTTTAGTTAATGTGTCAATTAATTTAGCTGATTATACTAAGTCGAGGAAGTGAGTTCTGCAGCTAATTAATTTTTATGATGTTTAAATTTATTAGATAAGATAGTTAAATTGAGTTGAGTTTAAAATAAACTAAATTTGTTTAAGTTTGTTTTAATTTTTTTTATACACTTGAATTTGATTTGTTAATATATTATCAACTCTCAATTCAAATTTATTTAAATTTTTTATTTTTTAAAACTTATTTATTTGATTGATGATTGAATTTAATAATATAAATTTATTTATTTATTTTAATTAATTTATTATGTTTATAAATTTTTATTGATAAATATGATTTATGAACAAAATTTATAAATATTATTTACTAATAATTTATAATGATATTATTAAATTGAATTTAAATATATTTATTCAATTTAACAATTATTCAAATCTATGTATTTAATTGATCTGTATTAAATACATATAAATAAATTCTTATAAAATTGAATACTTGTAGTTTTTTTTATGATAATTATAGTGAAAAAAAGGATTATGCTCATTTCAAATATTTTTTACAATTCAATCTCAAAATTATATGAAAAAAAATAAATCATAAAATTAATTTATAATCGACCGTCATTAAATATAATTATTTTATTTCATCGTCATTCATTTTGTTCTATTTTTAAAACTAAAAACTCTATAATTATAATCTCAAACAAATTACACAAGCAATATAGTTAACGAAAAATAAATAAATTTTAGCAATTCCATTTATGCTAATCGTAACATTCTTAAAAACATATCATAAACAAAATTTTCAAGTAACTAAAATTCTTCTAACTGGCTAAATGAATAAATTTGTACTGCTCTTTTATTATTTTATATTTAAATTACATTTTTTATAATTTATTTATTTAAATGTGTTTTCATATTATACATTTGTCCACTCCTACACAGGCACAGCTACAATTTTGAGTTTTGACATGAACCATGAAATTTTACAGGATTGGACGTAGCTCCTTTTAATTAATATTTTATTTTATTTATTCATTTTATATTTTATATTTTATATTTATTTGCATTGTTTTTTTTTTTTAAAAAAAAACCTTGGAGGAATGAAGACAAACATCGGCCTTTTAAGTGTTGGGTTAAGTAACTACATGTTTTGTATGTAATGTTCTAGTGACTCAATATAATAAGTATTAAAGTATAGGGTCTTAATTTCTTATGCGTCAGTTTTTCTTTAGTTTAATGTCACTGGAAAACAGTTTTGATCTGGTTGACTCTGTTCTTTGAACGAGGACTATGATTCAAACCAAATGTAAACCAAATGAATATTTATTATTTTCATAATAGAATATTTACAGCTAACTTCTAAGTTGAACATAATTAGAGAAATATTAAAATGAAAATTTACAAGTACTTTTGAAGTTTCAATTACTTGTCTTCGTAGTGCGTGCCCTTTTATGGTTAATATTGACGATAAATACGTAATGATTTCCTTCTTTGTTATTTTCTTATATATTGGGTTTTATCTTCGCAATCGTCTTTGATTATGACATTTTCTTTTTGCAAAGTCAAAGTTTATCAGCTATCTTCGTTTGTATTGCGAGGTAATTGATTCTTCATCTAGGCTATCTAACTCGTGGTACAACGGTACCTTTTTAATTTGTCTGATATTTAAAATCGAGTCTAAATTTTAATAAATTAGAGATAATTTTTTTAATAAATAATTAATCTAAAAATATTAAATTGATGTGTCATTTACTACGAGTTACGAATATTTTTTAATTTATCTTAATGATCGATATAAAATTTTCTTGGAATAAGATTGATCATCTCGAAATATTTAAATTGCTTGTGATGTTTGATTGTCCATCCAAACTCATTATGTTTTTAAATTTATTTTAGTAATCGATGAAAATATTTTCTTAAATCGAATTGATAATCTTTAGGATTATTCGATTGAGATAACATGAATTAAAAAATTTATCTCATCGTTATCGCAATCTCATCGTTAATTACTATAAATGTGACAATTTATTTGTTTTTTAGTTAATTGAGAGGACCGACATTTTGGAAAATAATCGAAAACTCTAATCATCCCTAAAATCATCAAACGATATTTTTGTTTTGATTCTTGTTAACATAGCAGCTATTTTGACTTTTGTATTGTTTGCAATTATTTTTTTAACAATTTAAAATAAACTCTATATTTTTATCCACACTTTAATTTAATTGAGGAAATCTAAACTGGTGTGCTTCTCAAGGTTAGTGGACTGCATGGAATATTGGATGCATAACACTACGTGCGACGTGTATACCACCACCACTACGTTCGAAATTTTCATTTTCATTTTCATTTTTTAATTTGGATTAAGATTTTTTCCTTCTCTTGTTTAAGATTAATGCCCTGATATGGACGGTGCACTTTTAATTTAAAAGAAAAAACGAAAAGTTTTGGTTGCGATATATATACAATTTAATATTTATTTAATTAGTTAAATTAGGTTGAAAAAAGTTAAGACGGACTAGTAATTTGATTAATTAGCTATATTATCTTATATTTGAAAAATAAAAAACTTTTTTTATTTCAATTATAAAAATGAAAATTGAGCCTCTTTTTTCTTTAAAGTGAAGGGAGGAAGAGGAAGAGGGGAAGAGGAAGAGGAATCCATTGATGGCTTGGGTATGCGGCAGCCAGAAGGGACTACCCTTCTTCCTATGGCTCCTACTCTACGTCGCGGCCCTCATTCCCTCCATCCGTGCCGGAGTCGTCGAAGGTGGCTGGATCCCTTCCTTGTTGGGCTGCCGCGGCACGGCTGCCGAGTGTCTCGCCGAGAACGAGTTCGATCTAGGGTTCGAGGTCAGCCGCCGCGTCCTCGCCACCTCCAACTACATAAGCTACAACGCCCTCCGTCGTGACTCCGTGCCCTGCTCCCGCCGCGGCGCCTCCTACTACAACTGCCGCCCCGGAGCCCAGGCGAACCCCTACTCCCGCAGTTGCTCCGCGATTACTAGATGCCGGCGGTAAAAACACACACACGGTGATCTTATTTTCGTCTAGTTAAAGCATCAGCATCAGCATCAGCTGTTGATATGTGGATTCAAATAATTTGCCCTTGCGTGCCTATTGCATTGCATTGGTTCTTAATTTCTGCAGTAAAAGAGAAAAAAAGGAGATATTTTAGTTTATTTAATAGCAAATTGGTTGCACTAGCCTCATACTCTCTCCCAAAACTATCCATTCCAAAACAGTTGTTTAATTTGCAAACAATTGTTTCTGCTGTCCATTAATATTTTCCCATACCATGGGATGAAAAATGGTCCGTTAAATTAAGGGTTAGACGATCCTAAAAAGATTAGAGATACAAACAAATTTTGTTACAGTTATTACTTATCTCATGTCATGTGAAATGATTGGCTAGCTGTTTCACACAAGTGGGTGAGTGACAGAATTATTATAATGAAACTCGATGCTCGAAAAAAAAAACTTCTCCCATTCCTGCAAAAGTGAAATGACTAAACTAGTCACTCTGGGGGACATTTCTGAGTATATGCACGGTATAAAGATAATTAAAACTAGAATGAAAAATCCTTTTAATTTACAGCGCCAACTAGAAACTCTCAGAAGCTCAAAGCTCATAGGTACATAGAAAACAAATAGATGCAAAAATATGATAATATCCCGAAGGAAAGTGTATCACGAATTTGATTCTGTTACTCGCTAGGAATGAAAAGATTTATTCATATTGATCAGGAATCAACGAGTTAATATCAATTATCAAAGATATTTACTGCTATATTCATCTGTTATCCATTGATGGGGAAGATGGAATGATTTGAAAACCTGGTGCAATATTTTGTATACCGCAATATGTAAAATCCCTCATGTTGCATATTGCTGAATGTCATAGATCATGTCTCTTATGGATACAACAAGTTGTGGTTTGAGCTAGGGACCTGTCTCGACTTAATTACATGTCCTTTTTCACCAGATCTCCCTTCTCCATTGAACAAGTGTTGTAGATAAATTTCATGCTAGTTTTGTCTGGTTTAATTGTCATCTCCCGATTCCATTGTTAGCTTCCCCCAAACAAGTTTTTAGAGGAAAAAACGTCCGCCACTTATACTTATGGGACTGCATTACTACAACTCTAGGTTGCAATGGATTGTTGTTGGTATCATTACATTCTATGCAAAATGTACAGGTCCTACTGTCTTATAAAGTTTACTTTGATCTTCTCCTTGCCTAGCTAATGCCATACTCATGCAATATGTCCATTTCCATCTAAAGATAACTTGCAGATAGAGAGAGCTACATGCTCCCAAACTAGAACTCCTCATACTTTACATTTGGTTTTACACATGGTCAGCTTCCAATTTCGCATTAGCTTAATGATTTGTTTAATTCTCATGGACCGGAAAAGGATTACTTTGTTGGTGATTAATACATATATGGAAACAGTTGGGAATTAATGGAGCGTTGAGGATGAAGACACTGTTAAACTGTTTTACCTACTATTTCTTTCAAGGAAATATAAAATCTTAATCACTTTAATCTGTAAGCGTACAAAAGATCATGTAAAAGTGCAATTACTCGTCGACATCACCATTAGACATGGATTACTCGCTGCTGTCTTGCCGCCTGGTGCGCCGCCTCCTCTTGGCGTGGCCAGGCACTTCATACTCGAGTGGCTGGTTCATATATGCAATCGATCGAGGGAGGACTAGTCAGTTGTATCCTTGGTAGATGGGCGGAGGTGGGGATGCGTAACTCAATCCACCCACTGGCGGAAGGAAGTCGTTGTTCCATTGTGGCGGCGGTGGAGAGTAGACTGGTAGTGGAGGAGAGGAGAGGGACGGCGGTGGTGGAGGAGAGAAGATGAGAGGCGGTGGTGGAGGAGAGGAGACAGGCGGTGGTGGTGGGGAAGCTTTTGGTGTTGGTGGCGGAGAGTAGACTGACGGTGGAGGTGAGAAAACGGGTGGTGGTGGTGGTGAAGCTTTTGGTGTTGGCGGCGGAGAGTAGACTGGTGGTGGAGGTGAGAAAACGGGTGGTGGGGAAGCTTTTGGTGGCGGCGTCGGAGAGTAGACTGGCGGTGGAGGTGAGAAGACGGGCGGTGGTGGAGGAGAATACACCGGAGGAGGTGGCGGCGAGTGTATAGGAGGAGGAGGTGGAGAGTAAACCGGTGGAGGAGGTGGCGAATGAACTGGCGGAGGTGGTGGTGAGTAGACAGGAGGAGGTGGAGACTGAACTGGCGGGGGTGGTGGTGAATAGACAGGCGGCGGCGGCGGCGGTGGAGAGTGAACCGCCGTTACCGGAGACACTTTATATGGTGATGGCGGAGATTGCAAAGGTGTTGCTAGAGGAGGCGGTAAGTGGACACGCTTTTCTGGAGACGAGTCATTTGGCGCCTGTGGCGAGAGTTTTGATCGCGGTGACGGCGGTGACTTTACGGGGCGGTTCACCACCGGCGAAGGAGTCGATGGATATCCGCACTCGAAGCGACTACAATTCACTGGACGATTCACCACCGGTGAGCACAAGCTTGACGATTTTTGCTCTGCTCTGTTCGCCAGGCAATTATTCGTGTCGTCATATGCCACGTCGGACTTCCCCGACGGCACACACTCTTCCGCCTCCCCCTTGAAGAAGTTGTACCCGAAGTTGAAGCTGGCGAGCCTCGGTAATTTGCAGATAGCCGCTGGCACAATGCCGGTGAGACTGTTGTGCGATAACTCCAACTCCTCCACCATGCTTAATCCCTCAAAGCTCTTCGACGTCAGCACTCCAGTGAGAGAATTTCGACTCACGTCCACCACCGACGAATTGCCCAACATCCCGATCTCCAACGGCAAGCACCCGGTGAGGCCATTATTGAGGAGGACGAGCTCGTTTAGCGTGGCTCCCATCTTCCCGATGCTCCTCGGAATGCATCCGCCGAGCTTGTTGTTCGCCAGCACCACGACAGAAGCCTTAGACTCGCCGAAATTTTCAGGAATGTGAGAGGTGAAGCGGTTGTCGTTCAAGAATATCGCGTCGAGGTCCTTCTCGAAGAGGGCCGACGGCAAAGGACCCTCGAAGTCATTGAACCGAAGGTCGATGTACTTGAGCGAGGGCAGTCGGAGGACGACGTCCGGGAATGGGCCGACGAACCGGTTGTTGCTCGCATCGAACTCATGGAGGAGCTTAAGATCGGAGAAACTCTCAGGGATGACACCACAGAAGCGGTTGGAGTTAATGTGGAAGAGCGCTGCTTCGGTCAGCAGACCAAGTTCGGCAGGGAGGTACCCGGCAATATCGCCGCCGTTGAGGTCCGCCCCGGCCACTACGTTGGTGGAAGGATCGTCGGGCGCTGGAGCGCAAACAATGCCATTGTAGTTGCATATGTCGGGGCCCACCCAGTTGCCGGTGAAATTGTTGGGGTCAGAGTAGATGGCGTCCTTCCAAGCCTGGAGTGCCACGTAGGCACGACGGAGGCGAGGGTTGGCTATTTTGATGTCAATCTTGATATCGAACTCGAAGTCCTTGGGAAGCTCTTCATTCTCGGAAAGGGCTACGAGCTGGCGGCGAGTGATGGTGGCAGCTTCAATGTCTGTAAGGCCGTCGGAGAAGGGGAAGTAGCAGAGAATAAGGCAGAGGAGGAGGAGGAGGAGGAGGGAGCGGCCAACGGCGGCCTCCATCTCCATCATCTCCATTTTGGGAGGACTTATGGAGAGTTGCACCGCCCAAATGGAGAGCCTTCTGGAAGTGCAACGTTGGAAAGGGTTGAGGATGATATAGGCTTGGAGCGTAAGCCAATTGGACGTTTGCCTTGTTGATTTGATGGCGGAGAGTGGAAATTGCTATGGAAGGAAGACTCCTCTTAATCTTGGCCATTTAAATTAATTAAAATTATAAAGACTGTGATTGATTTAGTCCGATAATATTGAGTTGACTATAGCGGAGCCTTTAATCGCGATTTCTAAGGCGAACCCCTTGTAGAAGCCGCATTCAGACAAGGTTAGTAAATGATGAGTTGCGCACACCATCTTTAGCAAGGTTATTTTGGATGCTTTGAGAAATTTTCTATTTTTATTATCTACAATATTGAATTTGAGGGGTCTTTTTTTTTAAAAAAAAAAATTATAAGTATTTATCATCAGGGACGCTCCAACCCCATAAAAGATTTATGGCACTGGATTCGCTGCTTCTCAAGGAATATGTCCAGGTAGCTTTGACTTTCGCCCACTCTAATTTTGGAGCTGGCTTTCAACCCGCTCTTCTCAAAGTAATGTTCGAGTAAAAATTGATGCAACGGATTATCACCTCTAGCGCGAGGTCCTAAATTGAAATCGGAGAATGCTCACAAGATGAAGAACGAATTTGATCACTTGAATTCTAACAAAAAGCGGGATCGTGTGACTATTGAATCACGCGAAGCCACCTTTTACGCTAGTTTTGCTCGAAGCAAATTACTTGCAGGATTTTTGAACTCATTGATCAAATACCACAAGCTTAAACTCGGACTACTCATCAGGTCATACTGGAAAGTTGGTGATCTTAAGTTAAAAAGAACACAAGTACAGTGTAGTAAATCACATGAAACAAATAATTACTTCATACTATCCTTGGGCCGTCTAGAACTTCAATCCTATCCACCAAAAGAGAGACTGGTATCTGACCCCAAATAACATTATCTTCTAGATACAATCTCAAGCTGCAGCAGCTGCCGCCGCCAAGGATTCTATCAGAAACTGGTAGCCATCTGGAACAGGCAATTGCTTCTGTACACACTCGCCCAGCGCCGGGATATCAGCACTGACATCTAAGTACCTTGCGAGTAGCAGTAGTAGATGAAAATCGGAGATGCGTTTCACAAATGGAAGATGCTTTGTGTGATCTAGATGAGTCTTCAAAGCCTTTGGTGATACAGTGATGATACGATTCTCAATTGGAAAGCTAGAAGATAATGGTCCCTGCACAAGCAGATTGAACATAAGAGCATATCGATTGATAGGCTGCATTGTAGACAAATGACAGTATTAGATGATAGGTGGCTGTGGGATCAAACAAAGGCACCTAAAGATCTCTGTGTATCGTACTTCAGATTCATTCAAGGAATAAGAGGATAGCGAAAGTAGGAAGGCACCTAAACATCATCCCTCTAGGATGATGATGCTTTTCATAATCTCAGAAAGGTAATCAATCACATGACTTTTTAACTACTATTTGGAACCCTGAGAACTTATGGAGACTAAAATAATCACTTACAGAAAAGAACAACAAACTGTATGAAGCAATAGAGTTTTAAACAATATATTATCAATCTGGCTACTCAAGAGCCCAGAATGACTAAATAAATAGCTTTAAAAGATACACGTCCAAAGGAATATTGAAAAGTTATGTGAAATAGTCAATAAATAGAAAATAACCAAAAACCGCATGAAGCTTTAATCATGATATTATCAATCTGGCTACTCTAGAGCCAAGAATGACTAAATAAATAGCTTTAAGAGATACACATCCGAAGGAATTTTGAGAAGTCTTATGAAATAGTCACTTACTAAATAGAAAAGAACCAAAAAATGCATGAAACGATAGAGTTTTAATCATAATATTATCAATCTGGCTACTCAAAAGACAACACCACAGAACCTATATAAGGTAAATGCTAACCCTAGTTGTGAACATCACACCCTAATAGATATAACTAAATAAACAACTTTAAGCCCATAATTAAAGTATACAGCTTTTTTAAATTAAAGTAGAAATATTTGACTAATTAATTAATGATAAACTGGCACTTGAACTATTCTCTCGCACCAAGTAACGTTCTAGACTTAAATGATCCCCATGGCTGAAGATTCAACATGTCACATTTTTTTCAAACAATAGTTTTTCTCCTTTTAATTAAAAATACTTTTGTTTTAATTTCTTCCATTAAGCAGGATGAAAGCCTTTTGATAGAATTCTGAATTTCCATGATAAATACTAATATGATTAGTTCTCATCCAAAAAAAATCATAATTTATTGAGGATTCACCTCCCTGCATATTGTAATTATTTAAAAGTTTCCATTGAAAGTATTACAAAGATTTCCAAGATGGCACACATAAATTTTAAGAAATAATCCACTTAGGATTCTATTAGCTACGGTGTATTTATTTCTTAATCCTCCTCTTATAATTTTTTTGGAGACCACCAATCTAATTATAAACTTCTGATAGTCTAAATGTTGAATAATTCATTTTTTGTTGAAATTAAGTACTTCATACATATTGATTAACTCTTACAAGTTAAGAATATGATGGTCAATCAAAACAGTGGCATAAAAAGTGCAATCATATTCCAAGCAAAAAATATCAAGCAGAAGAGAGTGACTTTAACTTTGCAAAATAGGACTCGTTCATGGAAATTAATTGAAATAGTTAAGTGAAAGGGAGAATCACTAAAAGATCAAGATCTACTAATTATGTTATAAGGATTGTAGCTGACTAAGATCCAAGAAAGTTTGCATTTTGAGCACATCAATGATGGACATACAATAAACACTTGGAAGAGAGTGTTCATATATGGTTTAATCCAACATGGGATCACAGTTTAATCAAGGATTCTCCTCCCTAGATACTAAAATTACTTTAACAATTATAACATATTTAAGAGAAAAGTAACGAGATAGACACACAAATCTGCATCTAGATCACAAATGCACTTCAAGCAAAATTATTAAGCAAATAAGGCAAATGAAATTGGTATTCTCCAGCACTATTTGATAGTAAAATTCGAAATCTGGAAGCAGAGTTGGATCCAACAAATTTACCCTTGAGTTCACCAAAGATGCAAATAGACAGTATGAGAATGGAAAAGGATTGAATTTTTGTTTTATTAACTGACCTGGTGATCCGAGATCTTGACGGGTACCAAGAAGAAATCGTTGTCGACCTCCTTCATGTCCTTGCCCCCGACCACGACATCCTTTTTCATCCTTGAAACTCTAGGATCGTCGTCCTCTCCAAATTCTGTCACAAACCATTCCTCTTTAAAGAGGCGGACGCACATATCGCTCATCTGGAAGGCTTCAAAGTGCACATCGGAGGCGCCATCCTCTGCTACCTCAAGCTTTACCACGGCAGTGACCCACTCACGGATTCCACCTTCAGCTTGCATCTCTACAGCCTGAAGGACCTCGCGACCGGACATGGTGTACTCGGCGGTTCCGGCCTTGCGTCCAACAGCCTGGGTGAAGATGAATCCCACGCGCCGCATGCCAAGGCCAGCAGCAATGACCTCGACCAAGGCCTCCTCATCGGGGTTGCGGAAGAGGGCGGCCACGTCCTCAGAGCCCTGTTGGGGTGGCTCGTAGATGAAATCCACCGCGACGGAGTGGTCCTCCTCATCGACGCGGCCGTAGAGGAATCCCGCGCGCTTGACGGAGAAGGCGAGGGTGTCGGCGGCGTAGAGCTGGAAGGCGTTAGCGGCATCGCGGTCGAAGGAGGCGGTGGAGCAGTGGGGAGTCTCCTGGCGAGCCACCCGGACCTGACGCGCGATGAGATCGTCGATGGTCATCTTTTTTCGGCCGAAAGAGCCGGCGGGGGTGAAGGGAGGGGGCGTTGGGGTGGCGGCGGCGGCTCGGCGGAGGTCGGAAGGGTAGGAGAGGTAGAGGATGGAACCGTGGGAGACGGGGAGGGTGGAAAGGGGCGAGGAGGGGTCGAGTGCTGGGGCGGCGGAAGACTTGGACTGGAGGAGGAGGCTGGGGTCGAGGGAGAGGGTTTGGGCATCGCCCGGGACGCCGAGATGCGATTCGATGAGGGAACGGATGGTTGCGACTGTGGCGGAGGAGGGATCCGGCACCGTGATGCGCTCCAGGCCGTCGCGGCTACGGATCCGGAGGATCATCATCGAGGTATCCGTTGCTTCCGACGACGAGAGAGAGAGAGAGAGAGAGGAGATGAGATGATATGAGATGAGAAGGCAAAAGGGCAGGGGAGGAAATCTATAACTATTCGCGAGAGAAAGTTGTTTACTGTGCAAGTAAATAAAAAGAGGGAGTACAAATAGAAGTTAGAGAAAAGTTCGGAGAGATTCGATTTATTGCGATTATTTATTACAAATTATGGGAAATTTTCAAGGATTTTTTTTTTAAGTTTGGTTTTGAAATTTTCTAATTTATAAAATTTGATTCCATAAATAGATTTGTGCCCTCAAAAGCTTTAACTTATTGACAAAATTAAACAGGAATTTATCATTATTTATATTTTTTTTCGAATTTTTATGCTTAATTTGTTTCATCAACAACTTAAAAAAAAATCTAAGCGATCTGGTTTAAATATTTTTGGAATATAAAGATCTTGTTTGAGAATTTATCGTGAGCCATTAACTGATCGTTATTTCCATCATACATGTGAATTAATAATTATTAAAGAGTAATTACAATGTTAATTTCCTAAAAAATATCTTTAAGACTGAAATTTTCACGATTATTTTTAAATAATGTAACTTTTTTGTTTCATCAATTCTTAAGTAGGACTTCGCGTTTTTTAAAAAAGAATTAAAATCTTTATCTTTATTTTTTTTTGCATTTTTAATATTTTAATTAAAATTTTCAGATTCATCAGGTCCCGGCCCATGTGCATGAAATGGTTCGGGTCCCGTACTGGGCTGGAGCCGTTGAAACAAACGAGACTAATCAGTGTTGATCTGATTCGATCCACTAACAACTCATGCGTCACACTTCGGCAGACACGCCGCCCATCACCGCCTAATACCACCACGCCTTATCATCGTCGCACTTCGGCAGACACGCCGCCCATCACCGCCTAATACCACCACGCCTTATCATCGTCGCATCCCGCGACGGCGCAACGAGGAATCGAAGCGAAAGGGGAGCGAGAGAGAAAGAAAGACATCTGTGAGATAAAGCACGGAGAGGTACCATAATCATACCATCTTCCCCAGTGTCGATATCATGTCCTTTATGTTTTATTTTGTGACAATCTATTGCATTTGGTGATTGGATACGATTTTCTCTGATCTGGCGTGTGGATCTTCGAATTTGGGTCTGACAGGCGTTCTATTGCTGTTTTTTTTTTTTTACTTTCTTTGTAGAGATTGTAGGTGGTTTTCTTGAGAAGATAGGAAATTACCAACATAGATTTTAGAGAAGATAGATATTTTAATCTAATTTTATATTCTCTAGCGAGGAGCGTCAGTTAGAAAAGAAGATGTTTGGTGGGAAGAGGTCGGAGAGGAGAGTACGGTGCGGTGCGGTGCTTATTTTGGGAAGAAGTTATTTGGTGAGAAGAGGCTGCGGGAGATCAATCGTTGTAGGTGGAAAACGACGGTGCTACTTAGTATTAATCTAATTTTCAGTAGGAAAACAGTGTATTTGTCATCTAAATCTCAAATCTTTCTCTCCAATTTATTGTCTCCCTTTCACTTTCTCTCCGAGGTGATAGATCAACTTACACATCTCTCAATTTTCTCCCTACTTTTTCCTCCTCTCCAACTTCCTCTCCTGATAAACATGGTGTATGTTTCTAGTTATACTGACTTTAGTATGAATGAGTATTCCTCAGACGTTCATTTCTCACACTTAAGTTAACTATCACTTCCTGTTCAAATTTCCGTCGTTTTGAATGCAAGATTTCATGCTCTATAGTTGTCCAGGGATCTTAGATATAACTAAAATGTTAGGATCCTAAAAATGCAAAATTTTCTTGAATCATGGATGCAAACCTCTACTTTTCCTCCTGGAGCTTTCCAATTTTGACGTTCTGAATCTCATAGAAGTGAATCAGATGGATTCCCTTTTAAAATTATTTCTTATCAATTAATTGATTGCAAAACCAACCTTCTGATTTAAAACACTTCATAATAAATTCAACCATCAATCTATGTTCTCCTTATTTCTGTTACATGTGCAGTAAAAGAAAGCAAATGCATTTTTTCAGGTCCATCCATGGGTGAACGGGAATTTGTTGACAAGGACAAGTTGATTCTAAGAGGCTTAAAGTTTCATGGTTTTCATGGAGTGAAACCAGAGGAAAAGAAGCTAGGCCAAAAGTTTGTTATTGATGTGGATGCCTGGTTAGACTTGAGTGATGCTGGTAAATCTGATGATATTTCCGATACAGTCAGTTATACCGACATATACCGGTAGGCGTTGCTTTTCCCTTATATCTTCTTAACTACAACAGTCAGTAATTCCTATTTTATCTTAATTTTAAGTTCTATCATGCATGGAAATAGCTCTCAACAGTTACCAAATGAAAGGGTTCAGTTGCATTGTATTTACTATTGACATCGAGAAAATTGTTCATCTTAATAAGTTGTTTATTTCCAAGTGCTTGTTTCTATTGGAGAGACAGCTTTGATTGTGCCCTTGTCATTGTGATTGAACTAGTTGGCCCCTTCACATTATAATCTGATCCTATAGAGGGAGGCCAACAAACAACCTCTGAATTTCAAGTCTTAGGTTTAGCCTCTATCAAGTATTTATGAGACATTCTATACTATGACAAAGATGATTGGACAAGGGAGGATATCTATTTTGCTTAGCTTGATTTTATCATTGGTTGGCTTTCCATGTTTACCGACTAGATAACCCTATGTCAGTGCAGTATCATTGGATTACATCTTTCTGAAGATCTATTGGTTGTATTGTTGGAAGTACCAATTGTTCTTTCCAACTGTTTTACTTATCTAAGGTTTCTGCTATGCCTAGAGGGGAATCATTTAGTGCAAACTGAAATATTGCAAACCAACTTGGCTTAATTTGAGCCGAACTTGTTATTGATAAGCAATCAGCACTGGGTTGATTGAATGGACCTTATTTTGAGCTCTATGGGCCTATTGATTGAGGGTAAAATTACTCATTAATAACATCGACGGTCAAAAGTGTGGTACGCGTGCTGAAATGTAGCAGTATGAACAGCGTGTAATCTGTGTGGAATGGTTTCAGTCAAAGGGAATTTTACACCCTCTCATTAGCCTGGAGAGACCATTAGAAGAAACTAGCTATTGGCATACGGAGCTCTCTGCCACTTAGCAGTTAGCATTCTCCTATGTCTTGACACTTATTTTGAGTCCTATAAAAGCAAGCCCAAGGCTACATGGAAGGGGATTAGGGGGAGACAGGCTACTGAGCTACGGAAACAATCAAGAGCTATGACTCTATCTTGGGAAGTTAAAAACCCCACCTCAGAAAAATGATACTGAAACTCTATCTTATTCCAACCATAGGTCCATAGCCCATGTCTCACCTTTTCCACTTCTAGCAAATTATATTTTGATCAGACCATCCAAACCTTGACTGGCTCCTATCAATTTGTGCAAATCAGATTCCCAATTATTCAGCTTGACTGAATAGTGAATTTCAATCACCCCAAGCCGATTCCAGTCAATTGCCTATAGCTGGAATCTGTGCTAGGTTTGAGGATCTAGCAAATACCCTATCTCGAGGATTTTCCCATAACACTAATAGTAATATCAAGTCAATATTGACATATTTCAATGGTTACATAGGCACATGAACAAGCAGCATATAGAAATAGGACTCAATATTCTGTTCAAATATGCTGCTTCTTGAAGTAGTAATAAATTAGACTCATTTATCAAATTTGAAAGAAAAAAAGTTACAGGAAAAGGTTATGTATTAACCAATATTCCATTGATTGTTTTGAAATTATTATGTTTAAAGAACTTTTTTCGTAGTTTTTTCTCCCCAAATGAAATTATTTTGTTTGTGTGGATTCCAATATTTGCTTACTTGCTATGTTCGACTTAACTCCACCCGGACTTGCTTTGTATCTTCAGTATAGTTAAGGAAGTTGTGGAGGGTCCATCCCAAAACCTTTTGGAGTCAGTAGCTCACTTGATTGCAAATACAACACTGCTAAAACACCCTCAGATATCTGCTGTCAGAGTGAAGGTTGGCAAACCTCATGTGGCTGTTCATGGCACCATCGACTACCTAGGCGTCGAAATACTCCGATACAAAAAAAAGCTGATATAACAAGAACCATGAGCCCTTGGCATGAGGCTATGTTTTCTATGTTAAGTGTCACTTTTTTTTCCCCGATGCCCACACAATTAGCACCTCGCTAATTGAGGCATAGAAATGTCATCGTCGTACAGCTTGGGTTGTAGTGATTTTTATGGTTCCCCTTGCTCTTTCTGTCTTTGTAGAACTTTTAATCTTGTGGAAATAACAAGCTTGACTTATTTTAGATTGTTTATGATATTCTAAGACAAGTTCTGAAACTCATGTTTTACATGTAAATGAACTCGCACACGACATTTGAACACAATGAAGAAAATCAACAAGCATTTAAACACGGAAGAAAAACGACTTGTTGAGAGCAACAGAATACATAAATATGTTGATTGCTCAAATGCACAAAATGCTTCAATAAATTGATTGTTGAGGCGTTTTGGTTGTTTAGAAGTTTTTCAGGACGGATTATGTTCCAAAATCTATATTTAAAGTGAGTGAATTCACACAAAGTATTTTCCTAAAATGAGCTAATAAATTGATTTGAAAATTAACTTCTTCAACAAATTATAAAAAGAATAAAATAAAATTGGATGTGATTTGATAAATCTAAAAGATCCAATCGAAACCGAAAATAAAGGATGAGATTTAATAAATTGTTCGTTTTCATATTGTCACTTCTAAATAAAATTTAACATTTATATCCTATCAAACTTTATAAAATTATCAATATGCCATTATAGAAAAATATTGGTCTTTTTTTTTAATTATGAATAAAAGCTGATGGAGATTATGAATCAAGTCTATACTAAAAAATATTTGGCTTTAAATAAAATCAGGGCAAATTGACTTCCGAAATTTAATAAGAGGCTAAGCAAGTAATTTCAAGAATAGGAAGGATGATTAGAACAAACAGCATGAAGGTTGCCAAAAAAAACATGGCCCTATCCGATGTGCACGTCATCTTCCCATTGCCTTTGAGATGCGTGCTCACGAAATTTACAGCAAACAGGGCATTGGAGATCACTTGCATATTGATGGCCCTTTGACCCTTCTCCGTCCCCTTCGTCTGCCGGCGAGGAAAAAGGACCGATTCTTCCTCGCTCCATTTACTGCAGTCGAACGAGGAGGACTCCGTGGCCGAGATCGATACCGAGGCATTCGAATTCTCAGAGAGAAGTAGCCCAAAGGGGTGAGAAGTAAGTTTTTTTTTTCCAGTATATTGCAATTCGTTCGTGTCCTAAATCACATTCGAATCAGGATTTATATGCAGTTGATCTCGCTCCAGATCTCGAAGTCCGTTCTTTTTCGGAATCTATCAGGCGATCTTCCGCGCATTCAGGCAATTAGATACTCAGAGTGAAGTAGAGTCTGGAGAAGGGTAAGTTTTTTTTTTTTGTCTGTAGATTCTTATTCGTTTGTGTTGATAAAGGCTTTTAGTTTTACAGTAGTTGATTCTCAAAATCCTGCCTTTTCCGTTTCCACCCAGCGATCTTTCTCGCGACCGTCTCGATGCAATACAGCAATGGCTCCGCTGCTGGTTCAAGCTCCGCATCGGGGGGCGCATCGGCTCCAACGAGGAATTCCAAGCGCCCCAAGTGTAACCCCTTATACAAAAATTGTTCCTTTTGGTTCTTCGATTCTTCTTCCTCTTCCCTCTTGTTGAAGTTTTTTTTTAGAGTTTTCTTGTTGATTAGTTTTTCTAGATTCCCTTTTTTTTTTTTTTTTTGCATCTACTGGTTTTTTAATTAGTTCATTAAATTGATCTTTGTTCCTAATGCATGAAATCTTGATTTATTCACTGGAGCTAATTATTTCACTCTTGCAAATTCAGATTCGAGATTTACACAGCAAGAGCTTCCAGCATGCAAACCTATTCTCACTCCAAGATGGGTAAAGATTTAAGCTTTTCCCTTGTAGATATTAAAGTTGTGCTAACATTAAAAATGAAGCAAATATTTCTTACCCTTGTGGCATCATCTTTTATAGGTAATATCCGTATTTACTCTCATCGGTGTCATCTTTTTCCCAATTGGCATTGCAGCACTAAAGGCTTCCAGTAAGGTATGGTAAATTCTTCCTTTATATTAGAATGACAGATCCATGGATTTAGGAGTTAACGATATCACAATTGCAATTCCTTCTTTCCTTGTACAGGTTGTCGAGATTGTGTATCGCTATGATGATGATTGCGTCCCACCAAACATGGTTAACATGAAGGTTGCATACATTCAGAACGATACAATAGACAAAACCTGCACTAGAACTCTCAAGGTATTGATTATTCCCTTTTATTAGAGTATAGCTTAAAGATACAAAATAAGTGGCACCGAGTATTAGTCTTAACTTATAGAACAACATATTGTTGGTTACAGGTGCCAAAACACATGATTCAGCCTATTTATGTGTACTATCAACTTGATAACTTCTACCAGAACCATAGGAGGTATATACTGAGACATCCTCTAAATATAAAAATGTCATGGGATTTAGAAGGAATTACTAGTCATTGTTAGTTCTTGTGAATCATGATATGTTTTCAAGCTTCACTTATTATCTAAATAAAAGTGCAGGTATGTGAAGAGCCGAAATGATGCACAATTAAGGAAAGGTAGTGAGGCAAATGAAACCAGTGGCTGTGATCCAGAAAGGACAGCAAATGGTGCTCCAATTGTTCCATGTGGTCTCATAGCTTGGAGTTTGTTCAATGATACATATAGCTTTTCCATTAGAAACAGAAATTTGACTGTAAACAAGAAAGACATTTCTTGGAAGAGTGACAGGAATCACAAGTTTGGAAAAGATGTCTATCCAAGGAATTTCCAGAACAGCACTCTCATAGGTGGTGCAAAACTTGATCCAGCAAAACCAGTGAGAATCTTCTCTTCACAATTTTTGCAAAACCAGTGTGATGTCATCTAAGTATTGTGCTTTTAAACAGACAATTGATTTGGTATTTACTTCACGTGTACAGTTGAGTGAACAGGAAGACTTGATTGTTTGGATGCGTACTGCTGCACTACCGACATTTCGGAAGTTGTATGGGAGGATTGAGCAGGATCTCAAAATGAATGATGTCATTACCGTTCAGCTGCAAAATTACTACAACACCTACAGTTTCAGTGGCAAGAAAACTTTGGTGCTATCAACATCAAGTTGGCTTGGTGGGAAGAATGATTTTCTGGGCATTGCTTACCTGACTGTTGGAGGCTTATGCTTCTTTTTAGCCGTTGCATTCACCATTGTATACTTGGTAAAACCAAGGTGAGTATGGATAATGGATTATCTAGTAACACGAGTTACAATAACATGGCTAGATCAACATATTTGAAGTCGTTTTAATTTCCAAAGTAGAAACTAAAAGAAATAGTTTAAGCAAATTAGGCTGTGATCTGTGTTGACTTGACGTTGGTAGTTACTCCCAAAGTAAACAGTAGCATGTTTTCTTCCTACTAGTGAAAACAATAGTAAATAATAGCATGTTCTCTTCCAACTAGTGAAAACAAGAATAGTGTTCTATTGTAGATCCCATATTGCCACCTTCATCACTAGTCGTATATTCAACCCTTTGAATCATATTCATTAGTTATTTATTCGGAAACTATACATTTAAAGATCTTTCTCAAAAGCAAATTATAAATAAACAAGTGTCGTGCTACTTCAACAGTTATATTTTCATTGGTTTTACTTGATGACGTGTATTTTTGTAAGTCATTAATCTTTTATATCAGCATTAAATTATAGTATTCTTAATTGATTGATTATCCAGAATTGTTAATCCATCATTAACCTTTGATATTTATCCTCTAATCATTTTCTTCATATTGCAACAATTCTAAAATAATTTGATTATTTTCTCTCTTCATAAATCATTCTTCTCTAGCTATTTTTTTTCTCCTTTCCATCATGTTTGATAATTTTTTAATTATCATATTTGTACAATCTCTTTGTGGAAAATATAATTTATGTTTTAGTATTAAATTTTCATTTTCTAAGTATAGTATAAAGTCATTAGTTTTCTCATTTATCAATATTTTATAACAATTTTTATTTTGCAGGCCATCCACGTGTTATTTTCTAATAGCTTGGATAATTTCTTTAATGTTTTACTTTGCAGGAAGCTTGGGGACCCTTCATACTTGTCGTGGAATAGAAACCCTACTGGCCACTAACTTTTTTCTTCAGAATCCCAAATCCTTATACAACTTCATTGTCTCTGTCTCTGTTGAGATCTTATTCATTCAATTTCTAGAGAAAACGTGAATCATCTGCCGGGTTTGATCTCTGCATAAAGCAGAAGCCCATAACTTACTGTATTATTAAAATTGTCTTCTTTTTTTTTCCCCAATGCCTGTCTTTTAGTAATATCATTGTGGATGTTTGACAAATTGGTCTTCGCCATGAAAAAATTTAAGTTGTTTTTTTTTGTGTGAAAAAACAGATGTTTATTCAGCTGTACTTGAAAAGAGCTGGTGAGCCTGTGGAAAGGCAATCCACAAAATTGATTGTGTGAGAAATTAGTTGAACCTTTGTTGTTTGAAAAAGTTAATTTTTGCAACCGTGGACTGCATTTTTTTGTTGCACTAAATATTTTATTTTAATATTAGATAAGGTAATTTAGTTGCCGCATTAAACATGAATTTAATTATCCTTGCAGAGTTGAGTTTTACATGGTCAAATGTTCCTTAAAATTTAGAACTCAATCATTTTATTTGCCATCACCAAGGGTGCGAATTTGTTGTGTCTGAGTCCCTAGTTCAAGTTGTCGATCTGGCCTAGTCGGGCCTGAGTTTGGCTTGGGCTACATGGGCTTGGCTCGAGAATCCTAGGGTGTGCTAAAACAACTTTCTTTTTGAAATTAAATATTCTTTAAGTTTTGGTTATTCATTACAGTTCTCTTACAATTTGTCTTTTATTTTCCAAATATCATTCAACCACTTTGAAAGAATTTATTAGTTTCAAATAGATACTTTGCCCTTAATACATTAATAATAGGAGAATTTTTAGTAATAATAATAAAAGCTTTAAAGGGTCCTTCCATAGAACAGCAAGCACATTTTAAGTGGCAAAAAGTATATTCTCTCTTCTAAATAAATTTCACAAAAGAATTATACCCCATATTGTTCCTCTATTTACTACACATTTATTCTCCATCTAAATAGCTGCCATGGCATCAGCACCGTCTTTTTATTATTATTATTTTGAAAAATTAAATGCAAATCCACTAAATATGATATTTATTTCGGTAAATGTCCTCTCTCTTTTTAAAAGAAAAACATCGCCATCATCATTCCGGCTTTAATCCCTCCACATGTTTCTTGTCTTTCTCTCTCTGTCTTTTTTTAACTAGTTTTTTTTTTTATCAAATGTAAATTTGAAATTTTCATTTGTTTCTAGAAGATATGTATTTAAATGGTTTAACTTTATCTAATTATTCGTTTGATACATTTAATTTTAATAATTAGCAAACCCTCACATTTTTTGAGGAAATTAAATATTACTTTAAAATTACATTCATAGATTTTTTTTCATTTCTATTTTTTTTAAGATGTTAAGGATATTTGAAAAAAAAAGACTTTTAATAATTCATCAATGAAGCATGGATTTTCAGAGAGCAATAATTAACTTTAACGGCAATTGCACTATAAAATATGATATATATAGTTTAATATGACTATTTTATATAATTTAGTTGATGTAATATTAATAATATATTCAGTCCAATAAAAATACTTTTCAAATAACTAATGATATTTAGTAAAATTTAGAGACGCTGGATTATAATCTTTAGCGAATTTACTCCCTAAATTTTAAAAATACTTGCAAATTTATATGAATAAATTGTAACAAGATCAAATGTATTTGTTTATGTAAAAGGCTGATTCACTTTAACAGACATCTCATACTGTTGATCTAACGGTCAAACTATCTAGAAACTCTTTTGTTTTTGTTTTTACTTTGGGGCCATCTAATGTTAATAATATTTTGACTAATTTATCGAATTAATTTGGATAACTTTGAATGAGTCTACAATTTATCTGACTTTAACACCTTCCTAAAGTCTTCCTGCCATCATTTTGACACTTAAATAAGTCAAAATAATCTTTAAAAAGTTAAGAAGATAATTCAATTGCTCAAAACATAAAGAATAAAAGACCAAATCACGAGTCAACAGTCCAAACATCGGGAGGCGGCACGTAGACCGGTTCACCGCTGATCGCGCGCGGCCCATCTGCCTAATCGATCTGCTGGACCCGGTTCAACCACGTGCCGCTACAATGCAACGACCGGTCAAAGGAGCTTACTTTGACCCCTCCCCATTTGACGTCATCCATAGCATCAGCAAGTCGTCCACTTTCCACCGCTGCGGGCTCCACCGTTTCCGCTGCCCCTTCGCTCTTCCTTCTGTTTAACGTGGCCCGTTCTGACACCGTCAAACAAATCCTTCTCTTCTATTTTATTTTATGAATAAAATAAAATAAAATAAATTCTGATTTATTAAAGTTAATAGTTTTCGAAATTGCGTTCCATAAAATGATTTTATAATGGTTATATTTTATATTTTAATAATAATAATAATAAATAAATAAAAGAGTAAACTCTGTTATATTTTATATTCTACTTATGTTAAATTAAGTTGTTGCTCGAAGAAATTGGAAACATCTAGTTGGAGTTGGTTGTGGCAGAGGACAATTAATAAAAAATAAAAAAAGTGAGGTCGATGTGATTTGATGCGTGTTAGGAATTTTGAAACTCGTGCAAATTGGTGACCTATCATATCTTTGCGGATACAGAACAATTAGTGAGCACGATTTGACCGGTCCACATATTGCCATTTCTTTAAATTAATATTCATGGTTTTTTTTTAGTTCCAAACAAATAATATTTGCTTGTTCTTCAAGCAGCAAAAAAAAAAAAAAAAAAAACATAAAAAAAGGAAGAAGCCACCCACCTAGTGTATTGCGCGCGAGTCAAAACGAAGCTTCCTCGAATCCACAACCCTTCACCTAGAAGCCATGGGGCCGAGCAAATCCAGCCCTCGGTTGGGTGATTCATCATCGTCGACGATGAAATCTGACGGCCAATATTCATCTTGGACATCCTGGAATCCCTATATAAATCCAGCTCCACGCATCGCAACTATCCCCTTCTTACACTAGTATCATCCATGGCTACGAGCGACACCACCTCCGGTCCGACCCAATGGTCTCCACTTGGCCTTTGGACTCAATCGACATCGTCGCCGCCCTCCGCCGATGCATCAGACTCGATCATTGTCACAGCGACATCGACGAGTCCCACAATCCTCAATATTGGCCAAGCAGCGCTAGCGAAGGCGGCCAACATCGAAGGGCGAGTAGGCAAGTCAGGTCGAAGGCGAACCAGAGCCTCACGACGAGCCCCGACGACGATGCTGAACACCGACACGGCCAACTTTCGATCGATGGTCCAACAATTCACGGGCATCATGTCGGGACCGTACCCATATCCAATCGTGGATCCAATACAGTACTCTGCTACGACGGGCTACAATTTGAATGAGCCAATATCGTCGTCGGTTCATCGACCGAGCGCGATGCCCATGGAGCTCCAACAGCAATACCAAATCCAATACTACGCACCACCAAGTCACCATGGCCATGGCCATATTGGCCATGCGCGAGATCAGCAACAAGCTTCGCAAAATGAAAGCTTGTTTGTTCCGGAGTCGAACAACTCAAGTGCAAACTTAGAGGTGGGTGATGAATTTTTCACAGATGCCATGTACGCCCGATGGATGCCGCCAAGTAGGCCAACCTCCAACCCTAATATTAAGGTTGACGATGACTTTTACTTTTAAGAATTATAGATAAGGATAGAATTTATTTATATATATATATATATATATAATCAATGACAGGCATGTACATATTATTATCATATAATATATGCTATAGATTGATTACTCATGGAATATTTCTAGAAGATGGCGACATATATATTGTTTTTTATAACTCCAAGGAGAATATATTATTGAGTGTAAAAGAGGCAAAGCATGAATTACCACACAAATGGCAAAGACAAACCCACAAGTCATTGAATGAGTGGATGTATTAATTTATGCATGTCCCCATCAATTAATTACTAGTTCATTATTTTTTGTTTTATATATATATATATATATTGATAAAATTATCAGGTTGAACTTTTGAAGTGTCGAGATTGTAGTGCTCATTAGCATGGCTTTAGATTTTAGGTCGTCATCAATTGTCGGAGATTCAACCTTATTGACTAAAAAATAATTAAACTATACTGTCAAATTGTAATAGTCAGAATCCCTTAATTATCAATGACAATGAGTACTGAAGTTATACAAAAATTCTATAATAAAATTCTAAAAAGAGTTCGTTTCTATTTTTACACATACATTAATGTGTATCGAATCATTTAATATAGGAAATTATATTATTTGATGATACAAAATATAAATATTTATATTGAATGAAATGGGAGGAAGATGCTTTCAGTCTATTCATAATTAGTGACAATTTTGTAAGCCTCTTGGTAACTTTTTTGATAATGAGGAACACAGAATTACGAATTGAGATCAAGAGGCAAATAACTGCATGGAGCAAATACTTTATTTTTTTTTCCTCTATTTTTTAATCTTTACGAATTGAAAAGTATTATCAGACCCATTGATCCAAGTGTTACTGTGAGCCGGATAAGTGGTCCAAGTCATTATCAGTTTCGAGTCAAATATGACGATGAGTTTGAATGAGTCAAAGAGTCAAAAAGTAATAGACCTATGAGAAAGCAACAACAAACAAAGACCAGACTCAAAGAGTCAATCAACGTGGCATGATCGGTGTTCAAAATTCAATGCCCAAACTACAAAATCAAACCGAACTGACTGAATTGATGAATTATGTTTCCCCATGGCCATGCATGATATAAAAACTAAAGTAAATTTAAAATAAATCCAATAAAATTGAACTGAAATGATGTTTTAATTAAATAATATTACTATCAATAAATTAAAGCAAAAGATGAGAGCCAAAAGGCTGCAGCCACTGCTCTCCATCAATGAATGAAATGTTCAGAAATTGTGCGACTTCACTCTCATTCAGCTTCATTGCATAATCCACTCTCATCGCCCCACTGGCACCAGGACCACTGCACTCGTACTCGCCATAAAACACAGTCCTGAAAGATTGCAAATTCCGGAATATTTATATAACTCAAAACTTTAAAATATTAATTTCTAGTGAAGAATTAATAATATGAAAATTCCATTAATTAGTTACTGGTCTCGGTTGTGGTCGTCGAAGTCATTCCATCCTCCCGGAGCCACCACGTCGGACATGAAGGTGTTGATGAAGACGACGCGGGAGAAGGGCCTCCACGCCCGGCCCAGCCAGATCCGGCCTGTGCCGCCAATGCTGCAGTTGACGAAGGAGAAGCCGGTGTTGTCGTCGGACGATGTGCGGCCATGGGCGGTGACCGCGCCGTCGATGAAGTTTAGTCCGGTGGGTACCGGAGCTGAGATAGATAGCATTTCACAGTTCTGAGGAAGAGGAGAAGAAACAGTCGTCGATCTCGGTATGAATTAAGGAAAATGTTAAAGACAAGGTGGAATCCTACGATTGATATATTCTTAGAGCTAGGTGCGATATGATTCTACATAAAATTAAAGCTCCCTTCATGTACGTAAATGTTAATATATAATTACTTAAAAATATTGTATTGGATGAAAATTAATTAATTAATTAATTAAAATTAGCGTCGCGTAAGTTAAGTTCATCGATGAATTATATTGGACCCACATTTCAAGTCTGTCCTAACTCCTAAGAAAGAATTGTAAGCTTTGAGGCCGACAGTGCATGGGAATTGGCTTATTTCATACTTAATTAGCTAGGAACCAGGACATCACGTTATGATCTTCAGGGAGGCTCTCATGCATGAACTACCCACCCATGCATGTGTCAGGCACGCTTTATTTCTTCACAAGCAAACTTCTAATCTATTAATTTATTAAACATCAAAAATCAGAACCTCTTAATCACTTTAATAGATAGAATTAATTTGTCTTCTATTTAAAAACTATTCAAACAAGGCTCCCTCTCAACCATGCATAATGTTAGGACATTTTTAAATCTCTCAATTATATAAATTATTTCATTAAAGAGTTTATTAATTAACTACAAGCATTAATACTATAAAGTTTACTGAATTTGAGTTGAAAATTAATGTTCATTTATTATTATTATTATTAAAAACATATACTCCATCCAATCATTAATTTGGTAACTTAATTAGCTCCTAGTAAGGAGTAAGGAGGAAATTAAATCAGCCGTTATATATAATTAATTACCATTAATATTAATTATAAAAAAATAATATGTTATATTAACATGCATTAATATATATAATTACCTCGTACAAGGATGTTGCATCACCAAAAATGAAATCGATGGAGCCCTGAAGAAAACATTCCTTGTAGAAATGGCGACCTCTGTCGTCATGCAGCGTGTCCTGCGCCCCGAAGAAGCCACAACCCCAGAAGGCCGCTTGGTCGGCTCCCACCCGTATCGCCACCGCCTGTGCTCCCATGTCGCCCGGGTTCGGAATGGGCGAAACATTCTACGCGTATCGTATCGTATATATATATATATTTTAATATTTAATATTAATAAACATAATTAATTAATTAATTTCTTACCATTTAATTAATTAATTTCTTACCATGAAGCTTATGTTCTTGGCAATGAAATTTGCTCCGTACACTGCCACGGACGCGCTATAAAACGTGCCGCCGGAGGAGTTGGCGGTGTCGTTCCAGGCAATGGCGGTCGTGTACATGCCTTGGCCTTGGAACGTGATGTTTGCCTTTGTCTTCGGTATTCTCACCTTCTCACTAATTAATTAATTAATTCGATTAACCCAAAAAAAAAAGAAAGTAAATTAATATCAAAAGAGCGTTTTCTTCTTCTTCTTCTTTTTAATTTATTTACCATTGCTCCTCTTTTATAATAGCATTTTAATTATCATTATTACTCGTGTCCACGTACTAGTAGATGCCGTGGTTGATCCAGATGATGCTCCTCTTCCGACCAAAGTCACCGACGGCGTCCACGGCCGCCTGCACGGTGGCGAAGCTGCAGCAGCCGTTGCCGTCGACGCAGAAGAACGTGGCAGTTTCGGTGTCCGGCGGAGGAAAGTCCGGCGGGAAGTCGTCACAAGGAGACTCAAAGCGGTGATGGTGATGATGGTGCTTGCAATGCCGGAGATGGAAATTGTCGTAGAAATCCAAAGTGAAAAAGGAATTGAAGGCAGGTGGTTCTTCGATGAAAGAGAAGAGGAGCACGGCGAGGATAGCGGCGACGACGACGGAGAAGGAGGAGGCAAGAGAAATACCGGCCATGAGAAGGAATTAGGGGACAACGCTTTGAAGGTGCGCATATGTGCGTGTTTATATATATGATGATTATATTGGAGCTAGGATGCATGTGTGTGTTGCTTAATTCTCCTGTTTCTTCAAGGTATAGGCATGTCAGTAGCCTACCATGCTTAGTTGTAATGTTTTTCATTTTATAAATTATCTTTTATATATATATATATATATATATAAACACTATTAAACAAATATTCTCAGGGAGTTTTTTTTATTTGAGTGAGGAATTTGCAATATTCCATAAAAAGAAATTTGTAACAATGTGACTCAAAACTTATCTAAATTAACCAAGAGTTGCAAATTGTATGAAAAATGTTACCGCAATCTAACTTTGGCATTTGGTAGATCTGTGTAAAGGTCCATCACAGAGTTCTGTTTTGTAGGCATCATTGCAGTCGCAGGGTATCAGGGAGTTAATTATATGGTCTGTGATAGCATTATCCTAATTTCTAAATGTGATGACTTCTTCGATCCTCTACCTATGATTGTTCAAACAAAAGGAACTGAGAATTAATAAAGATCTGTTTTTCTAAAATATTAATTTTCTGCATTGTTTTCAGATAAAACAATATAGTACCGACATCTCAACTAATCTACCAGAAAATACAAGAAGAACAAAGCATCAAATCCATGTACTCTATTCCAACTCCCCCCAAAAAACAAAAAAATGAAACAAAGAAAATTACTCAACCACATGATCTCGCTGCTTATCACAAGAACTCCAAGCAGATGCAGCAGCAGCAGGGGCGAACCTCGAGGAGAAAGTGTGATTAAATTGCTCGAAATCATGGTCCAATTGATCGGAAGTCGGCTCAAAGTTCTTGGAGTAGCTCAAAGGATCATACTGGCGTTGGAAGGCAGCAGGCCTCGTCGTCGTGGTCATGCACAGCACATGACTCTTTCTCTTCACTTTCCTCACCAGCTTCCTCGTCAGCTTCCTCATCAGCTTCTGGACGACGGCCGGAGCGGTCACTCTGCCGCAGCGAGGGCGGATGGAGGAAGAAGTGGTGGCGTCCGCCATCTCTCTCTCTCTCTCTCTCTCTCTTGCTCTCTCTCTCTCTCTCCTACGGATCTCTCGATGGAGAAGAAGGCGAACAGAGGTGGTGGGCAACCGATGCGACGTTTGTTTATTTATAAGTCTCGTAATTCATCACCCCGGTCCGAGGCAAGTAATTAATTGACGGTCGGGATTCGATACCCATGGATCGGGCGGATGAAAGGATTCTCCGTAGGATTCCTGTCCGTTAGATTTGGCTCGTTTTTTATGGAAAAAAAACTAGTTAGATTCGATTTGATTTGAGAATTTTAAGAAATAATTACGAACCGTTCATAAAAGTAAAACTTGGACAGTTTTTATGGAAAAAAAAAGGTGACAAAATTTCAAATTAATTATGAAGCGAATATAAAGCTAAAAATTGGGATATCTTTTTGTGGATAAAGAGTTTGGATCCGATTTTATTTAAATTAGCATTTGGGTTATGTTTTATGGAAAAAAAAACAAGTCGGATCCGATTTGATTTTAGAAGTTGTTTTTTTATATTAATTAATTAATGAACCTAGCATAATTACATAAATATGTCGAAATGCCAAATCAGAGCTGCTCTTTTTTGTTTTTTTAGAAAAATAGTTTTTTAATTATTTGAGTGTAAAAGAGATACAGGTCATATTAGTTCGGTTAATAAAAATAATATAAAATATGTATTTATTTATGAAAAATATAACGATAAAATTAATTAAATTGTGTTCTTTTTAAAAAAAATAAAAATAAAAATGAATCAATGAATATTTATTTATATATTAAATTGAGTTAATATATAATCGGGGTCATATTTAATATTATTAGTTTTTATTTTGACGCGAGTGATTTGAATGGTGTGGCAGAATTCATAACTATTATTCATGAATAAAATATAAAATAAAAGCGATTTTTTTATTAGATTTTTTTTTTAAACTTTCAACTGTCGATTTGAACATTAAATTAACTAGTGATCCAGATTTCAGAACATTTATTAAAATCATTAATTCACCGATCACGTGCACTTTTGGCAAAAAGATTCCATCACTGATCACATTTTCCTTTATTTTACTTCTTAAAAAGTAAATAAATAATCAATGAATTAAGGTGACTCCGACACCAAGTAAAAGTCCAATTAAATATAAATTAAGTCACATGCGGGAACTACCCCACCATATTTAACTTACTTGCATACAGTTATTAAAATAAGGGAAAATGCTTTGAAAAATCTCTGCTTTTGTTTATATATATATATAAATATTATCTCTTTTTTTTTTTGCATCTCTAAATTCTAAAAATAAAATTTAATAATCTTAAATCCAAAATAAAAAAAATTAAACAAAAATAAAATTTCCTGCACCGTGCGTTTTATTTTTTTTTAATTTCGGATTAAACCAATTAAATTTGTGAGTAGAATAATATATATATATATATATAAAATTTTAATATCTGACATGATGAAAAAGAAAGGTTTAGTGAGAAGTCAGTTTCTGGCTTTTATTTTAGAAACGATTGGATCATTCTGCAATAATTCCCTTGATTTTTTTCTTAAAAAAAAAAAAGAAAGTTATAACAATTCTCAAGCTGGATACAATAATAAATCAATTGATCAGGCAAGATTTAGCAAGAACAATCCAGTGGCTATAGAAGATAAATCAATTAGAATAGGATAAGACAGTAGCTAGCAGTTCGACATCACACCTCACACAGATCTGGAAACATACATAACAGTAGCAGAAAATGAATCCTCCTCAAAAGCACATATCCAGAACGCAGCAGCAACACAAGGCAGCACAGCTGCAAATCGAACGAATTATACAAATTAACAAAATTTATCAACTGTCAGAAACAGATCCTTTTATCTTTATTGGTCAGGGAAATAAATAAATAAATAAATAAAATTTAAAATAATTCTCGGTTTCGTTCTCACCATCCTTTCCAGAATCCATCGCCACGGCTACTCGTCTCGACGGGAACCCGCTGCTGCTGATTCACCATGCCGTCCCTCGTCGGATAGCCCGGAGGCGGCGGCGGAGCCGTCGTCGGTGGGTAGGCCTGCTCCGCCGGTGGTGGGTAAGAAGTCGGCGGTGGCGGATAAGCTGCAGGATTTACAGATATGGATATTCATGTCAACAAATTAATAAAACAAAAAAAAAATGTTTTGAGGAGAATCGAATAAATTAAATTAAATTAAATACCTTGAGGAGGAGCTTGTTGCTGGGAGTAGTAACTCATGATCTTGAAAGATCAAATACAGAATGAGAAGCTGATTGATTAATGGCAAATCTGAATGATGCACATATAGAGGAATGAGTGGAGGGATATATATAACTTTTTTCTTGTTAAATTATTTAATTGAATACTGGGACCGATAGGAAGGTGTTAGTCAACACACGTTTCGATCGACGGTTCAAAGATGACCGACCATGTAAAGCTTCAGCCAATAACTGAAAGGCAGGTAGGGAAAAGTTTATATGGAAATGATACAATAAATTGATTCCGAGTGAAGTAACGCACAGGGGAAGAATTATTAACGCGTTTTACATTTCCAGAATCAGATTCGTGAACCAATTTTCAAAGCAGTTCATACACATTCAAAAATGCTACTTTAATTTCACAATGGATGAGCTACTCATATTTTCAAACACTAACTTATTGAAATATCTATTCTAATATTTAAACTATTACTAAGTGTCATTGTATATTCAAACATACCCATTATATTGCTGTTCTTAGTCACATAAACCATCTTAATTGTTTATAATATAAAATTTGTTATCAGGATAGATTAAATTGAAAATAATTAAGGATCAATCTTTAAAAAATTGGATCGAATTAAACAAAGAAAATCAAAAGGAATTGGATAAGAGATTAAGAATAAATTTTCTTCTTCCTGTTAATCCAATTTTGGACCCAGTCATAACATCAAATCTTCTCCAATATTAATTATCATACACCAGATTAATTATCTTTCTTTTTTTTTGTTTTTTTGCACCTCAATGTTCTTTTCTTTTTGAAATCCAGATTAATTTTTACACCAGATTAATTTTATACACACATGTATATCATATACATTTTCTTCATTTGCACCAATTTAAGAAAGCATCTCGAAAAGATAAATTTTCTTATATATTCAACCTCTCTGTGTTTTCTATATATTGAACCTTCAAAGTTACAATAAGTGGTATTTACATGAAGAATATCACTCGAGGGCATCAAGCCTTCAAAAGCCAACCAGTATCACTCCTGCCTCTCTTTACTGGATGATTTCAACCTCTTTGACGCAATAAAATTCAAGTATAACTTGCCTTCTGTTAAGAATTCAGGTCGCCAATGGCTGATTCTCTTGTTCCTGGTGTGCCTGGCCCTGGTTTTGGGAATCTCTGGAGACGGAAAAGAAGGAGAATATGCTTTCAGAAGATGCACCACCAAGCAACGAGAGCAGAAGGGATCCAAGGGAATTGGTAGGCCTTGGCAGAATTCTTTGATGGGGGTTAATATTCAGAACCTCTCGAGGTTCATTGTTTGCAAACGGTGTATTGGACTCTCCAGTTTGATCAGAGCTTGCAGTGATTTCAGTTGTTGCCGTTGTGGGTTCATTTTCCGACGGATTGCGGTTAGGTATGCTTACTCTAGCAATGTGAAACGTTGAGGTGTAAATAGCAGATGATGTGATCTGAACACCAGTTTGTTGTTGCAGTTGAGCGCGAGCTCTCATGAATCTTTGCAAGGCAGGGACCTGAAATACGATGGAGAAGGATGTAAATGCATTGAAGATATCATGTTTTCTCAAGCTCTCGTTGACCATCAGGTTGCTTCAACAAAAAGCCCAAATTGCTCGCACAAGAGCACGGAAAAGCATGAGCAATGAAGTAAATTTAGTGAAGTCACAACTGAAAAAAAATGCTTGCATTATGAAACAAGAAGAAATAACATGATTTTATTGCAGTGATGCTTCTTATTTACTCATGGTGTCCCATAGAGTTTGTCGTCTCTTTCTACAAGAAATTGCATCGACAAAAATGGCCAAGTCTACTAAATTAAGTCTACCAATAGCAAAATGAGAAACAATAACAAAATGAGCAAGAGAATTAAGTTTCAAGTCCAAAGCCAAATTATTATCACCATGGAAGAAGATAAAATTTGTATTGTGAGCCAAAGAACCATTCACCTCAAATCGGTTCCAGAAGTAAAGAATCAAGTGTTGCATAAATGCTGCCATTGCAGAAAAAGCCACATAAGAAAAACCTGCACAGAAGCACAAATAAATAAAAATAACCAAACTTTTACAACCTTTCAAAAAAAATAAACTTTAACAATTATATAAACATTAATATTACTTACCGTGAGGATAAGAAAAGAAATAGATGTGAAATACAAGGAAATAGAGCAAGAAAAATCGAGGAAAGAACTGCATTGATATAGTTGTCCGCACACTACAAAATAAGCACAAAAAAAATTATATAAGAGAGTTGCATTATAATCCAAAAGTTATTGGATGTTAAGAGTTTGTCACAATTCATAAATGGAAGAAAAGAAAGTAACTTTATGCCACATTATAATCCAACTGGCACTTACATTTATCTTAAATGTTATTTCAACAAGACTGATGGGCAGTTAATTAAAAAAGGTCCCATCCAAATCTGATCTCTGCAAAGTGTCCCACAGAGGCACCTCCATGCAACCCAACGAACTCAACAGAAATGCTGGTGACATACTTCCTTTATGGATAACTAAGTAAGGTCTTGTGATATATACAATTAAACAGTTGAAAAAAATGAGAGGAGAGGAAGAAAAAGAAAAAGAAGCATGAGTCTTTCAAAACATGTTTATGACATTTGATTCCCTCCCCCTTCTCCATCTCCTCTCTGCCTTGCAGCCAAACACCTTCCACTTTCTCTCATCCCGCAACAGTATGAGGCAGTCAGATTTTGTGGTTCGTTGATACTGGCATCTGTGGCATCCCTTCTACCATGCCTTGCATGGTTCTACATCGCAGTGACAGTGATGAACTTGAGGGGATTACAATTACAATTGTTTAACATTGTTATAGTTTTTTTCCCAATAGTTAGGCACATTCCTAGTTAAGAGGTGCAAACTTGCCATCTACTAAAGTGCCAAGTGGTCTCCATGTAGGCTTCTTGGTCAAGTTCCATCAGTTTCCTATTATAGATATCTATATGTTATGAATTGGGTACCAAATGGTATATTTTTCAGTTCAGGTACCAAATAGGAAGGTGTTTAGGGTAAAGTTCAAGTATGACTATTTGTTATGATGCTGGCATTAGCATCATTCAGAGAAGAGAAAAATAGACAACCTACTAATGCACATCTATAACCAGTTACGGCTAGTATTCTGACTTAGAGGTTAGAACTATCTATTCACTAAAGATTGTATAACCTAAAGGTTCACACACAGCATAAAGTAGACCCATGAATAGTAACACAAACAGAGGTATTACCTGATCATCGTAAATAGTTCACACAGCCACACAAGAGTTAAGACCAGGATTGCTAGTAGCTGGTCATCATAGAACTCAAATAGAAAAAACAGGATGCCAATCATAATCTGCAGCAACCAAGAGGTGAAATATCAGATGAAAAGTGCCCATTTAGCAAACTAAGATAAAATGATAAATCACCAAAAAAAGATTAACTTCACTTTTTCACTTACAGGTACAAACACCAAAGACTCAATTACATGCACAAAGATTAACTGGAATGTTGGAAGATGATTACGAGCATGGTGTTGAAGCTGGACTGAAGACCCAAGAAAAAGAAAATGTAAAATTAAATATACAGCCTGTGGAAATACAGAAGATTGCTACTGACAAGAAGAAACTAAACAAACCTGTAAATCTAAGCATTCGAGATTGTGTTTCTCTCAATGTAAATGAAACTGACATTGTAGTGGTAAAGAATACAAACAATGACATTATGAGTACACCAGATTTGGTAACCAAGTATTCTGCAAAGCCAGAATTACTCAATATAAGGTCAATAAAATCTGCAAATCAAGGTGTTATTGGAAGGAAAAGAAACGAAAATGGAAATGCTATTTAGTTCACTTAAATCTACTAATTGGCTGCTGATATCACAATTATGTAGGAGTCAATCACATTAAAAAAAATCGTGCTTACATGACAGTTCTCAGTCGTATTAACCAGCAATAAAGTTTAATGATATTAGCATGTTTTACATGTTAAAGGATTAAGAATCATGTCAGAAGAACATCATTGTGTATGTCAAAATAGATGTGCTTTAGATGAAATACACAGTGATCCTTGGAAGGAACTTCATGTGTCAGGTTTTGGCTCAAACCAACCATACATAAAACTTCAGGTATCTGAACCAAACACCTGATCCAAGCAAGTCAAAACAAGACCATAGCCAAGCTAGGTCAGGTATCAAACCAAACACAAACTTCTACATTTTAAATTGGTCCAATTCAAATTCGAGCCAAATTTTATTCAAAAATCTACAGAATTGCTCAGATTAAATTGAATAAAAAACATAGAAGTATGTTAAACAAAGCTGGCTGGGATTCTGTTTGGTATTAAGATCCTTGTTTGGGTTGAGTCAGGGGGAGAAAATCTGAAATCCAATATGCAATCAAATTTATAAGTAAATAAAAATAAAAATCAGTGACTCTAAAGAAGTTTTAATCTGATCGAGTTAAGATATTCTGAACATTTTCAATCCATGGTTATATGATAGGCATGCACCTAAAACATTTAAGAGATCAACAAGATTGGGCCATAGAAATAGCCTTTTTCATGCAGGATGAAAACGCATAAGTGTTCTGCTACCCAGCACTAGAACATGCACGCATACACTGGTCATCCTAATTGGTTATCGGAGATAGCTAATTCTTAAAAAGCTTTCTCTAGAACATTTTACCAAAACTACCACTGAGAGCATACCAGTCAGTCCGACAGAGAATCTGGAACCAGTAAAATTTCCAGTCCGAGTAAGCTTAGAAATCAGAAATGTAAAAAAACCTCGGGTTACACTAGGAGACCCAAGCAGTCTGGGTAGACTTAGAAATCGCATGAATGATCTAATTGTGGTTACAACGACTAAGGCATCAAAACAACCAATACAGTAACAGAACTAAAAGGATCAACAGCATCTCAAGAATGAAATATATGTTTCTCTTTCAATAGACATAAGAAATTCTTTTGTGCAGACACCTAAAATCATGTAACGGAATGGCTACAGAGATGACTGTTTCAGAGTTGGAAATTCAACAAAAAAAAGAAAGATTTTATTTTTCAGAAAAAACCTAAAATCAACGAACCTCCAAAACGTGTAGGACCATCTGATGCTTCTTGACCATAACTAAGATCATATAATTCTTTTGTTTGGTAATTGTAAAGATAACCTGCATAATTCATGAGAGTCGCACGAGGAAAAACTTTTATGTGAAAACTACTAAAATTTATTAATTTCTAAGATGACACAAGAAACATTAGTTAGAGTGAACTAAAAAGAATCTGCTCCCACTACAAAGCTAAATTTCTGGAATAACTAACACATGGGACTAGGAACACAAGGCATACCAGACATCAAATGCAAATAGTAGTTGCAAACCATTAAAAACCAATGATTTCTAAGTAACTGGTATTGACATAACCTGACCTTCCAACATTGTGCAACAGAAAAGGTCTGTTAAAACTTTTGAACAATTGCAATAAAAGTTCCAACTTTTCAACAATAAATTTAATATGATGATTTATTAACAACAATGAAACATGATAAAAAGGAAAAAAAAAACCTCACCATGCCCAGGAGAACTTAGAAGTGTATTCATCAAAATAGTATCGTAACCAACAAACATGTTGATAAGAAGTTGTTGCCACCTATCAAGGGATATACACAATGATATTATTTTGTTGGGCAAGGGTAAAAATGACAAATTCATGATGATTCATTAAAACATAAGACAACGGTATCTTTTCATACTAAATTATCAATCTTTCACCTGCGAAATAATTAAAACCTAACTTTACCACTTAATCTTACATTTACCAAATTACTATAATGCTCCAATTTAGTTGAATTCAAATAATTTGATTCAATACCTGGGTTATTTCTTACCTAAAGCCACACTCCTCCATCTCACCCATAAGTTGTTGCCTCTTTCCCCTCTTTCCTTTGTCACTCATTTTGGTTTGCTAGCCACATCTATGTTACTATCCTCCATGAAATTGATAGACCCACTTTCTTGTATCTTCTTTTTAAACCCTTTTCTCTTTTCTCCCCCACTGCCCTGCCCATCCCAATTTGGAATAAAGTGAGATTTCAACCAATTTTGTAAGAAATCAGATAAAGGGCAGCCTGGTGTACGAAGCTCGCACCAATGCGGGGTCTCGGGGAAAGGTCTATTGTACGCAACCTTGCCCTTTGCAAGAGGCCATTTCCGAGTTGTAAGAAATCAGATGATTCACCTAATTCTCTAGTTCTCTTATGACTTCAATCATCATTGGTTCACGTGCTGACAAATTTTTATGTTCTTTTGGTGTGCCTTAGTGAGGTTCCTTCAGGCGGTCAATTTCTAAAAAAAAAAAATAGGCTTGGCAATCTCTGACCATGATGAAACTTGATCAAAATTGGTCAATCCTGCACAGTTTAGAAAAACATCCATTGTGTGCAGTAACTAGAAGTTCAAGCCCTAAGAAAATGATTTGCCTAATGAGATCTTCATAAGGGATAATATGAGACCATTCATCATCAAATTAACTAAAAGCTGAAAATCAAAGATGTGGCCAGCAAGACTATCAGTTTAAAGGGTTTGATGGTTCAACTGGTCCAACTAGTCGAACTGATTGGTCAGGAAAATAACATTGTAGACATGATTTAGACTTTTATATTATAATATATTTTATGTTTGACAACATATTAGAAAAATAATATAGGTAAAACAAATTTTAAAAAGAAAAAAATATAATATATTTTATATAATATTCTTCGTGTGGTGGGTCGGTGGGTGATTGGGAGTAGACAACTAAGTGACTACATAAAACACTGGCTTGTAATTTACATATTCAAGATGAACATTTCCAATGTAAATGGATTATCTAAGGATTTAAACAAAAGAGGTACAGAGTCACCTGTTCCCAAAGCATGAACTTTGAGCGGATATTGTAATATTGACAGTTTGTATGTTGTGATGAGATTTGGCTACTTCAGGAAGCAGGAAATATCCCTGCAGAATAAATACACAGCATTATAATTCGTAGCAATGCCAAAAGATAGATAAAGGTGTTCCTGCATATGGAACTGGATGCTGGTCCTATCAAGTTGAAAAGATTGATTGTTTTATTACCTTTTCTGTTGTGTATAAATATATTGGCTCAATTGCTCTGCTTTTCTTCTCAAGATATCGGGCTGCAACAGGGAGCACAAGTGTCAAAAGGATATGCCACAACATTCCCATATTAAAATATATGCATAAAAGATAAATAAAGAAATCACCTGGCAAAGACTTAAGATCTCCAAAGCGAAAAAGCCATAAGCACTCACGAAAATCAAGGAATGGATACCACCTGGCACGTTTCTGTAGTTCAAAGTTTGGTCCTCAGAGATGAAACGCATATTGTACAAAAGCCATCATAATAACTAAACCAAGCAAATAAAAAATTTGCAGAATGTTCTTTGTTCAAATCCCATGCACAAAATTGCTTAAACAAAGATTTTGATCCAAAAGAAACAGCAAAAATTCTTTACAGAGGAAATGAATCTTCAGATACAGTAAAAATGAATGGCTACAATCAAACTTTTGATTTAGTTGCCTATGCAGTGTGAATACAAAATTATCTATATCCAGAATGATCAAAGAAAACTCAAATTAAAGAAGGCAAGTTTTAAGCAGTTAAAACATTTTCACAACAATCCATTGATTCCATTCCTCCCTCCCTCTCACCCTTCCTCTGCCCCTCATATTCATTCACCCAAGTAAACAAGTCTATAATGCATTCGAATGCCGTTCCTACCCAAGGTCTGAAATCTCATTCAGAGCTAGAGAATTGGTCGCCATATATAATGAGACATGCCGGCACCCGCTGATAATGCTGATCTCGAGTTATTGGTTCATATGCCAAACCCTAAGGGAAGAAGAAGAAGAGAACAATGAAAAAGATCCAACTCATTGGAACACGTTCTACTTCACCCATGCTTGGCTAACTATTATTGTTGTTGAGGAAGGCTTGCCTTGCCTCCTCTTCATCTTCATAGGCATCTCAAGTTCTCGTCCCATTTTGAGAGTTGGACAGTGCAAAAATGATAAGTTTTATAGTTTCACCTATGCCAACCAACTTTCTGATGCTAAATTCGGATTCTCTTCCAACAGTCTTTCAACATAAGCTATGTGGTATTACCATTTCGTTCACTTGTTAGATACATGAAAGTTAAATATGTGGAACAGAAAGTACTTTAGTTTGTTGTAAGCATATGAGATAGCATTGACGAGTAATAATCTTAACTCCTGATAGATTCCTAGAAAGTAAATAGACCCTAAGGTTCACTTTTTCTCTTAACTGACATTTTGTTATATATGTTTTTTTGAATTAAAACAAGCAATAGGAGAAACTTGGAAAAGGAATAGACAATTAGACAATGAAGCAACAAGCAATATTAAATATCGTACTTATTTTCTGCCATGCAACATGACATAATAGCATGATTTCGAAGAGCCGGATAGATTAAGTCCCGGGACAGATTGGCGAGGGCGCTAGGGCGAGCGTTTTGCCTTTTGCCACCATGAATTTAATCTATTCAGTCGGTTCGAAGAGCTGGATACTTGGGTTACTAAAAAAAAAATAATCTATTCTTGTCCCCTCGGGACGGGCATTTGGCTAGTGCATGGAGTGTTGCCACAATGAGGTATGGGGGTCAATTCCTGACTAGTAGCCAGGCTCCTATCCAGTAGCCAGATTTCTGTCCTCCCCTATGCACTGGTCACTGCTCGGGCTAGTAGTCACCTGTGATTTACCTCCCTTCACGTAACCTAGGGACGGGCTGTGAGGGGCGTCTAGGGTGAGTTTTATCACCTTTTGCCACCATGAATTTAATCTATTCTCTCTTTTTTTTTAGTCAAATGTTGTTTTTAGATATACAACATTGTTCAAATTATAAAGGGATTAAGTTACTGAGTTGTACCTTAAAATTTTGAAAATAGATATTGAGGAAAAAAAAAGGGGCTGTGACACATACTTCTAAAAAATGATTTCACTACATTGATTGAATATATTAAATTAGACAACTAATGAGTAAGTAAAGAGAAAGGAAGAACAATATTTGTATGATTCTTATTGATTTGTAAAAAGTTTGATCTCTATACAATTACTATGGTGCGTGGTTTTAGAATAAAAAAGGTATACAGTAATTAAGAATATCTAGTAATTATATTCAGGCGTAAAAGACAAATGATAAGGTAGTTACTAATGTTAGAGCCATTTGGCGTGTGTAAGGTATTAGCTAAGAAAAATAATTTCAAAATAAAAGAAAAAAGGGAGAAATTAAGATGGATAGACATAAACTTGAGGTCAAAATATCTATGTTATTCAACAAAAAAAGAACAAAATATCATTAGTAGGATAAATAATGGGTGGTTGAGCTTCTAAAGTGTTGTTTGATCATTATGTACCCCTTAGGTTAAAAAGAAAAAAAAAGGTTTTACAGTACATTCTACCATATATTATGGACCATATTGAAGAGAGGTCCAGAGGAGGCCTTGAATTGATTAGAAAAGAAGCTGCATGATGTAAAAAGGAAACTAAGATAGACAAATAAATTGCATAAAGTCAATCCTGTATACATGGGAGTTGGGACAAACACGGTCTTATGAGGATGATGATAAATTAAATGTCTTCAACTATTAGGTAGTACTTTCAACCAAATAGTATTTGAGAACATGATAATTTTCAAAATGTACATAGATAGATGTTAGCAGTATATAATATTAAAAAATATATATATTTGGTATCTGAAACAAAAAGTTAAAGATGCCTATGATCATTGAACTTGCACCAAGACCTTTCAAATGTTATCAGCATTTTCAGCATTCTGACCAACTTAGAACTGGAGCACGAATTCAAAGAACATGGTGAAAGAATTTGACAAAATTCATAATCAACCACTCAAGAAGGGAGAAAGTTCAATTATTGAAGAAGCTTTTAACTGCAATAAAGTAATTCACTATTAAGACAAACAATGACATCCAGAAGACATGACCTTCCAAAATTAAGTTTCTAAATGAACATAAAGTTGCTGAAAAAGATCCATATTCAGCTCAATAAGAGCTTATTTATGTCCATTCCCATAAGTATAACATGTAGTCATTAAAGAATGCAGGTAAAGAGCAGCCTGGTGCACGAAGCTTCCGACAATGCAGGGTCCCAGGGAAGGATCTATTGTACGCAGTTTTATCTTGCTCTGCAAGAGGTTGTTTTCTAGACTCGAACACCTCTAGGTCACATGGCAACAACTTTACCGTTGCGCCAAGGCCCCCCTTCAGTCATAAAAGAATGCAAATACTTCAAATAAAATTAAACAACTCAGACAATTAAATGTAGCAAAAGGATAAGTACAATGAAAATTGATTCTCACCCATGAATGACTGGCAGAGATCAGAAACTCCTTTCCTCTTTTCCAAAATGAAAGAAATTGCATCTTCAACTTACTAGAGAAGTCTTTCGCTTCTACTTGTTTGATGAATTCACTGATAGAGATTGGATAACCAATTTGAAGAATTGGTGACTCAGTTTTTGAATCTGTCTCATGTTCCATGGTCTTAATAATAGTAGTGTCAAATGTTTTTCCCACCATAGGAATGAGCAACTCTTTGTCATTCTTCCATGATTTAAAAATCAGTTTGCTCCTTCTAGAACCTGAACCTAACCAGTTTGACCAAAACTTGGTAAATAAAATGGTGAATCTATCTGCTGCAATATCTGAACCACCAGTATTCTCTTTAAAATGTCCCCTCTGAAGCTCTAAACTATTCCATTCAGATGAGTTCCGAGTCCAAAGACCTGCAGTAGTTATCTGAAATAACTGGCATGAGTCAACAAAGGTTCAAATAGTAGCCAAAGAGTAAAACAAAATTGAGTGAATCAAAATCGAAGGCTTGCAAAACAAGTGCACAATGAGTTAGCAAACAAATATTTCTCTTTTTTGGAAAAAAGTTAGCAAACAAATACTACAAGAAAAAAGGTAGAAACTTAAAGATTGGGCTTATAAGTATGCAAATATTTAAATGCCCTGTAAATTATATACATATAGATGCATATAAGGTTATGTGCATGGATATATCCAAGTTTTCCATGAAAAAAAAAGTAACATCCCAATGCTCATAGTGAAGCAAGATCAGCTGAAAAGTTAAACATCAATATATATATATAGAGAGAGAGAGATATTGAAGTTGTTAGACTGAGTAGTGAAAGAACATCAAGGGTAAAAGAATAAATAGCATACCTTGATCTGTACTAATTGAGCTTCTCCGAACTTTACTCCAGATAGCTCACTTGCACATCCAGGCTAAAATAAAAAAGAAACAGTTAGTTAAAATATTCAGTCAGGTCTCTTCTTCAATCTATCTCTGAGGTTTCTTAAATAATTCCAAAGTTCCATAGCTAATGCTATTGGATACTTTTGAGAGATATCTCTGGAACTCTAGCAACCCACTCAACCACGTAAACTACAGCAAGCACATTGAAGCCTATTTCATTCTAATAAATTCCGACATAATAGCTCCTAATTTTCTCAAAATGTTCCTCCTGGTATAAGATAAGTTCCACAAATTAAGAAAAAACTAGATGGCACCATGATAATGCCAAAGGTAGAGAGCAGAAAACGAATATTATCAAACCATAGAAATTGCCACACCCATCAAGCTGCTCAGGCTCAGTTACCAAATGAAAACAATCAATGTAGATTAAAACCCATTTTATAAACTGAATCTTCAAGCATTATCAATGAACATTATTCTAAAAGCTTTTCCAACTTTACAATACCTGAAATATCATGATGAAAGAGACAGCACCTTCCAGAGAGCTGATTATTTTTCTTTTTGGCAACGAGAAAGCACATTCTGGCATCATTTTCAACGAGTGAAAAAACGCGACACGAATTCTATGCGTTAGTAGGCAAAATTTGGCCCTTATCATCTTTGATTCAGTTGGAAGCAACCAAGTTCAGAATACAGAAATAAATTTATTAACAAGGAATCATCTTTAGTAGACTGAAACTCGATAGACAAGCTGAAGAATGTCGGAGAAAATGGCCAGTATACAGGACACAAACTCCTATTGTCCTCGCATTTCGAAAGAGGATGTCAAGATTCATGACGAAAATGAGGAGACCAAGAGAATTATTAGGCATGTTCAAAACCTCATCTCTACTCTAAAACAAAATAGCGAAACACCCCCAAATTCAAGATATAATATAACACGGAATGGTAGGCGAAAAGGAGTAGAGAGAGACCTAGGAGGATTGCAGATAAAATTCACCTGTTGGACGAAATTGACGTGCATAACGAACAGAAGCGCGAAGATTACAACGGCAAAGGTGAAGTACATGAACTCCAGCGCCATGCGAATCCCCGGAGTAAGCAGCTGCGAAAGCATCCCCGACAATCGGGCGTGGACTCGGAGGTACGTCTGCTCCGGATCCATCGCCAACTCCACTTCCAAATCAGTTCCAAGTCGAAACCTTTAGGGTTTCTTCTTCTTCCCTTCGGGGAAGAGAAGCCACGAAGAGGAGATCAATCCCCGGCTGTTCTACCTTGTGATCGCTAAATTGTTCACCAAGAAAACTCGGGGAAAGAAATGGAATCTTCGCTCCGCAATGTGATGGACAAAAGGGATTCGGAGGGAACGATGAATCGAAGCCTCGAACAGGACGCGAGAACCGACCACCACAAACCCACGTACTTATCAGGAACAGAACGACTCCATTAAATCCGCAGTGATTAATTTTTCATTTTAAATTTTTAGTTTTTAAAATCCCATATAATTATAATATACGCGTATTTGTTTTATTTTTATTTCATCTTCAGCCGCACATATTTAGTTTTCATTCTAATCTAATAGATTTTTTATCCCATCGAAATTGAAATATTGCTACAACTAATAATTTACTTTTAAACTAATATTTCCTTTATTATTTAATTTTTATTTATAGGAGGTCGATATTGGTAGGCCATACCCAAAACCAAAACTAGAATGCCCTTTTATATATATACTTAATCTAAATTTAGAAACCAACATCTCTATTTTAAAATATTATTATCTAAAAATGTTAAGTTGGTTTGATAAGACATTTAATATAATTTCTGAATCTAAAACTTTTATAAGTTTTCAAATATATATAGAAAATTCTACCCAAGACTTTATAGCATTGTTGTAAAGCGAGAACACCCTTCCTTACCCCCAATCCATCAACATCATAAAGAAGTCCACACCAAACAATAAGTTGAAGCTTCTAAGGTATTTCCAGTAAGTTAATAAACAAGTAGGTTTGTATGATGGACAGTGACAGTGGGATGACCGGAGAAAAATAATGCTGTGGTTGAGCTGCCCCCGACGGTGGAGGCCATAGGCAATTTTGTGGAGCCATTCCCTTCAACATGTTTCATACTAAATACTTTTAGCTCTCACATCGAAAATTTGAAAGGAGATCGAACCTTTGGAACATGCATCATTGTGAAAAGAAACCGACCGGCCCCAATTGTGCACGGTCAGTGGAATGGATTAAGCTTTAACTAACACAACTATGAGCTTCAAGATCGTCAATTGTTACCAATCTATAAGCTATATCATCTTCACTCATCCACAGACAACAAACTTCGGTAGAAAAGTCAAAACACCGTCTACTGTAGAAAAATCCATGAAATTTCCTCAGAAGTTTCTGTTTAATTTAGCTGTGAAACTTCCAGCTCGATCTCGGATAAATTATACTCCACGGCTCGCTCCAAATATGTTTGGAGAAAAGAAGAAAAAACAAATCAATAATTAATGTCAAACGCAAGGAAATTGCGAGAATTAGCTAATAAAATACAGCATCGTGGATCATGCATTCTACTCTGTAAGAAGAAAAAAATTCTAATCAATAAATTAGTCTAAATTTAAAACATCTACTAGAAGACTATTCTATTGTCAAGTAATCTTCTTTCAGCACTCTTAAGAAATTATTACTTCATCTCATAGGTTTTGTTAACCTCTTGTTCTTCTCATTAACCACAATTCAGAGGAAAAGTATTGCGTTCAGATTCAGTTACTTAAACTATTGAAGCACGGAGTAGTTGAGTCAGAATGACTTGGCAGTTGCAAAAAGGTCAGCACAAGTCTCTATTTTTTCAAAATAACATATAAATTTAAAAGGTCATCATCAAGCTCTAGAACGAAGAGGAGAAAATTGATATGGTTTTTAAATGGACAGGTAGAAGAAGCCAATTCAAATTTAAGAACCAGAAAACTTACAATTGTTAAGAGATGCTCGGCTCTCTCCTCTGTTGACTATTCGTTGATTCAACTAAAGCCCGTACAATTAGTACTTTGAATTGCGGATCTGGTGTGGACAAATGGCAGACTGCAAACCACATCTAAAATATTGTTAGTTAAAAGAAAATTGAAAGCCTCATATTCTTTACAAGTTAAAAAACAGAACAAGACAATGATCAATAAATAATTTTGCAGAAACCAAACAGTATCATCTTCCAAGTACCTTACAAGTAGTGGAGCTAAGATCAAATAGAGAAGGAAGAACATGCTGATAAACTAATAAGAAAAGAAATTAGATCAAAAGGGAATGAGTTATTTTTAGAGAATGCTACAACTGTTAGGGTATTACAAAATGTCATGAGATGATTTCATTACTTTCACTTCCTAACGAGTGGCCAACGATACATAATATTTATTATCGCTACCAAATCACCAAAGCAAAAGCCGATAATTAGAGTTTATCCTCAAATTAGTTCTAGCGGACCTCAATAAATCATAATAATCTGCAACAGTTGGCAGCAGTTTTCTGCTTCATCATTGTTTGCTTTCTTCTTTGAACAAAAACAGAGATTAGATTCAACTGAGTCAGTCAATCTGAGAACAATTGAGGAACAAATACTTGACCATGTAAACATACGCTGATTTAAAACGTGGCATTGACAACAAGAAAGTTTTTTTTCCTAGATCAGCTCAAAATTACATGTATTTTGAAGCGCTCTAATCTAGTTCAAGTGGTTCCTCACTGCACATCAAGAATAGCCACTTCTCGCAGAAGTACTAAAAGAAAAGCGAACGAAACACTGTATCCAGGAACTGCTCTCCTCCTATACACAAAGGCCGGGGAGGGCAAAATGTTGGGAAAAACCAGGGCAGTGTCAATCGAAAAGCAGCGAAAACCACGGAGGAGAAAGGTCAGATCGGCGAAGCGGAGCAGCAACTGTCACTGTCCGGCAGTGCACGGAAGAGCTCCTCTAGCGCCGGATCGTAGGAAGAAGACGCGGCGGGTGACGAGCAGAGGAGGAGGAGGCGGCGAAAGAGCGGGACGGGACAGGGGATCCGCAGCACGCCGCGCTGCGCGTAGCCATACTCTTGCGCGGACCGACGGAGGAGTTCGACGAACGCTGGCCGGCCGAGGAGCTCCGCCCGCACCGCAAACCGCTCCATCTCCTCGCCTACGCACACTGGGACGTGGCCCCCCGGCACCCGCCGGCGCGGAGCCGAAGGCGCCTTCTGAGGCGCACGGCAGTGCGACGCGTCTGCCACCCTTGCGATCCGACGGATCAGCCGCTTCATCCCTCCCCTCGGATCGCGATCCGCGAACAAATCGACTGCCGAAGCAGAGATCGAACGGTCGACTCCGTGGATTAGGGTTCGCGAACAGAGCGAGCAGAGCATGAGCGCTAAAGGAGCGACGGGCATATTTATAACCATTTTCCGGCATAATAATTAATTTTTTTCCATTTTTATTTCTTTAAACAATTGGGTGGGTGAAAGGGACTACGGAGAGGTACGATTTTTGGGTATCCGACATCCACGAAATTCAACCGCTATCCGAAATAGAACAGCGAACATCAAATTAAACGGCTAGATTATAATAATCACAAACATATCAACGATCTGACAGTAGAGATCAACCTTTGCGTATGGTTGTGTCCGGAACGGGCAGTGGCACCTTCCGTATTCCCATTTGTACGGCGACCGAGAGCCGTCCCTGCTGCGTCAGTTCACGTGAAGGACCGCGAAGGGCCCCGCGGCCACGTTACGGTGTCATCGGTTGGAAGTATATTTAATGACCAAAATAGGCTTCACAGATAAACAAATCCTTTTTGACGAAAATAATCTAAATCGATCACTTTCTTCAAATATCAGTAAGATCCTCCGTGTTGATCCTAAAATAAATTGATGGAGATGTTGAGAGCGATCGTTTCGTTTTTTGCCATAAAGTAAATATAATCACATGAATTTCCTTAGAGGGTATTTGGTTCAGGATTATTACAAATAATTTTGATTATTTATTTATAGTTATTCATGGTAATTATATTTGGTTTAAAAATTTTCAGGATTCCGAAGTTTTTTTATATTCCGAAACATCAATAAATATTATCAATTTGAGCATTTTATCCGGAATTGAAAAACATTGAGTTGTCGAGATTAGTAATTTTTTTTCTGAAATTATTCTTGGAATGATTGAAGTGGTTGAGCATGAGCGAGGTGGTGTTAGATCGACAGCGAAGTGGTGTCGGAGGTAGAACCATACAACGGCAATAGGCGCCGCGTTCCTTCACGCGTGTAGGCGCATAGGTCGTCGTCGAAGCTTCGTGCACATGCTGCAGCGGGGCAGCGATCGAAGGCAGCGAGCGACGACGATAACGAGCGATAGTAACGGAGGGTAATAGAGAACTGTGATAGTGGGAGCAGAAGCAAGGAGGAAGATGATGATTTTTTATTTTTTTTAACTTGATATTTTGATTAAAATTTAAGTAAATTAAATCAATCAACTTTTTAATTATAGCTGGGATAAACAAAATATACCCTAGCACTACGGTGCAGCAGAAGGACGTCAAATTATCATCCAGATATCTGTGATTCGATAGCTATGATACATTTGTAGAGATTTTTTCTTCCAATGAAACACGCAATCACAGGATATTGGACTTTTGGGATGCTCGTCGTGAGTGCTTCCTGATTTATCCTATCGATCGATAAAAAAATTTCATTGGACCGAATCGATCATCTCATATTCGATATTACCTAATTATTTTTTTTTATAAATTAAATAGACTTAATTTAAAATTCAATAAAATTATCTATTTTTTTAAATAATAAAAAAATAAAATATTATCTAATTATATATATATATATATCACTAATAATAATAATATTATTATTATTAAACTAAAAATAATACAAATAAAATATTACACAAAGTTATACATTAAATTCTTCAAATAAATACAATTTTATTATATTACTCAAATTAAATTAAACAACATCAAATTATATTTTATTTTCTATAATTAAGATTATCATATAATTAAATTTTATATGATAATTTTAAATAAACATATAGTTGTAAATGAATAATTTTAGAGTTATGATAAGATCCAGTATATTAGTTTTGATAGGATCTGTTTTTTTCATATACTAATTATTATTTTTGGTGTATTAGTTTTGATAGGATCTTGTTGTCTTTTCATATACTGATTACAATTAACGAAGAAATTAAGATGAATATTTTACTTTTTATCATTATAATTATAAATGAATAATATTAAATACACGTGTTATTACTGAATAAGATGGAGAGTCTAGAGCTCAAGCCTCAAGGTATGCATTTCCTTTTTTCGTTTAAAGCTAATAAATGGTCAGTTGAGAAATTTATGACAGGTAACATGCAGAAGGGTAATTTGGGAAATGTGGATGGTGACAGGGCCGCACGCACGTAATTGTACGGTGGCGGAAACGCGCAGGCCCCCCACGCATCCGTACTAAAGTCGTGACTTGGAATTCCACCGGTTGGGTTTTATGCCGGTGGGACCCGCGTTGCCAATGGACTGGTAAGGAGTGGGTCTCTCCCGGTAGACCCAACCGCCCGACAGAGTTACCCGACCGACCGGCACGCTTGTGGGAGTTATTTAGGAGGCGGTGCCCGTGCCCCTCCCGTCCTGTTCTGGTGCCCCGCGAGAACAGTTTAATCCAGTCCGCCACCAAACACGGAACTTAGGACAACACCTTATTAAATGAAGCCACGTGCTACTGAACGGGCTCTTAATCCTGAGGAAAGGGCGAGGAGGATTGCTGGTCCAGCGAGCGAGCGAGCGGGGCCCGCTGACAGCTAATGGGTATTCGGAATCGAGAAAGCATCCGACTACCGCCAGCGCACGCCAACGGATCATTGATTAAGTGCGTGCTTTTGTCGTTGTTATCGGGTTAGCGGTACTCACAATGGCTCCGCCTCCGAACCCGTACCCATCTCGCTCACCAACAACCACACATCACAATCACTTGTCACTTCTGATGCAATAACTGCGCGAGAGAAACACAAATAAAAAAGAAAACTTCAAATATAAACTAACAAGCCTAGTGATTAATATTACTTGGATTTATTTATTTTATATATTTTCAAAAAAATGAAATAAATTAATTAATATAAAGGGCAAAAAGGCAACAGCAAAAAGCAGAAGAGAAGACAAGATCTGTGACAAGCAAGAGAATCTGATAACAGGATTCACTTTGACCCACAGAATCATGATCGAAACTGGAAAAACAAAATGACAGTATATCAGTGTAGCATAAAATTGATTATATTCACCCGTCTTTTATCATTCATCTTAAAATTATATTAAAAAAAATAAATTATAAAATAAATTCATAATTGATCATGAAATAAAAGATTTTTTTTCTCAAAAATATATATTCATTAAAAATTAATTCATATTTCATTATAATAAATTTATTATTCATTAATTAATTAGATATCATATATCATTATTTGTTAAGATGTACGGACTAATAATTCTTTGATAAATCAACCAGAGAAAAAAAAAATAACAACAAAAAGAAATTTGGAAATTTCGCCCAAGTTGAGAAATGCCAAGTCAGTCTACAGCACCATATATAAAGCTAGTGAATTAAGATGGTTCTCATGCAAGGAGCCAAATTAAGTGTCAAAGGCTGACCATGCTATATGTTGATGTTATCTAGTGATACATAGTAGGTTACGGTCAACAATCGTGTTATGCGTGAGAACGAGACAAACCAAAGTCCATTTTTAATCATATGGTCGATTCATTTCAATTTGATATCGCGTGGTTTAGTATGAGAAAAACTAATTATTTATACTTTGGACATGAACTCAGATTTGCGTTCTCTTGCAACTCTACGCATCGAGCTTGGGAAAATTTGCTGTGAGGTTAATTTTATTGTGATTCATCAAGGATGTAAATCTCCTGTCACTACTCAACCCTACTTAGCTTGTGGTTCCTTCGATTATCAAAACATGTGTTTGTTTAATTAATTAATTAATTAATCATCTACGACTTTGAATCTTGACTGAGTCAATGAGAACATTAGTTCTTGGTTGACGTACGCAATTGACTTGTCAAGTATCGAAAATTCAATCTTCCACGTGCAAGTACAAGTGCTAGAAGAGTCAAAAACACATTGGGATACGATGCATGCAATTCTACGGCCGATATTATATATGAGTGAAATGACTTGGACTAAGATTTTTATTTTCTTATATTTTTATAAGAAACATTAAATAATTTTAGTTGACCATTAATAAATGCGTAGACGAAATATATACCCATCCTACTTCGATTGAAAAAAAGGATGATAAACTATTTGATTTTATGTTAATCTTTGAAGAGCGGAAAAGACATCAATATCAAGGACATTCCGATGCTAAAAAACTTTTTTTTGTCGCCCCCATCAAAATTTTAAACCCCGTTTTTTACTATGAATTGATATATATCATCATGAAATTTAAAAATTAAATTCTAATTATTAATCAAAATTTTATTTTTTTTATATACTAATCATTATTAAATTAACTAAACTAATTCTCACAATTTATTTTTTTTTATATTAATTTTGAGATGAATTGATAAAAAAATTAAGTATAAATATCTCATCGTTTACTATCAATAACACATCTCCTAAATTTGCACGCGCAAATAATACGAGGACAACGCCCAAACTAACTGTGACTTTGACAAATCAAAGTCATTGACAGAAAAATCACAAGATCATTTTTTTAAAATATATATAAATAAATCTGAAATATCTTCTTATCTATCAAAATTTTTAACTCGTGTGCTAAAAACGTTAAATTAGTTAACCCGTACACATCTAAACATATTCATTTAATAATTTGGAAAAAATTATTGAATATATTTAATACTTTTGATCAAAACTACCACATAAATTATATATTTAAAAAGTATAAATTAAAAAAAAAACTAATTTTAATTTATTTTTAAAATCTAACAAATTGAATTTGTGATAATTATAATGATAATTATACATTACCATTTAGGAATTAGTATACAATAATCTTGGAACTCCTTCAAACTGCTCCCTTAGGCGTTCGTATTTCATCAATTCGTCCATCGATAAGGAGGGAGATAAGTCTCCTAATACCTGAGTAGCAAGAATATCCAACTCAGAAGCTAAAAAACTAAAACTAAAACTAAAACTAAAATATAATATTAGTAACAATATTAAAATTTCATTTTCATTTTCATTTAAAAAATCAGTCTAACCTTCATGAAGTCATTGATTTCCACAGTGACTGAATCTGCTTTATCATCAATGCTCGAAGAGTCTATCCGAACATCTGATACCTGTAGCCAACAAAAACCTACAGTGAGCTGAAAGTTAATTCAGCTAAGATTCATTACCAAAACTACATGAATTCAATTACTCGAGCTGAAAGTTAATTCAGTTAAGATTCATTACCAAAACTACATGAATTCAATTACTTGATGTCCAACCTGAAATAAAGAATACTAAAGCCTCCGATAACAAATAAATTATGTATTAAGGGAGGGTTGATTCACCAAATCTAGAAACTGAAGATGGAACTTGAACTAATGACTTAGCAAAGGATCGAAGAAATTATTGGTAAATATAGTTTCCATGAAGAAAGCAGTTATTCATACCTTACGCTTCGCAGCATGAAACCAAGCATCTGCACATAATGCATACATGTCTGCACCAGTAAAATTTGGTGGACATTTCTTAGCAACTGAGAGTAGAGAAACATTCTCATGCAGTTTAAATTTCCTTGCAAGAGCCTTCAAAACCCTGTAAAAGGGACAAAAGTGTTATATGACATGAATGAGAAAATGATGCCGATATCAATGAATTTTGAAAGAACTTGCCTCTCTCTATTAGATACATCAGCGTTAACTCCAACATACAGAAGTTTGTCAAATCGGCCCGGACGCAGAAGTGCTGGGTCAATAAGATCAGGCCTATTACTTGCACCTATTATAAACAGATCCTGCGAAGTTAAAAACAAGGATGTTAAATTATCACAAGTGGAAAAGAATACTCCCAAATACCATCATTAGAGAAAAATCAAATATCTAATTAAATATGATAGTCCATGAAAAGAACCTGACTAGAATCATTTAAGCCATCAATTTCTGCAAGCATCTACAAGACGAAAGAGGATTCATGAATTAAGTCTCAAATACAATCCGAAGTAAATGGACCAAATTCAAGAAAAAAAGAAAGATGATTACCTGTGATACCACTCTATCCATGACCCCGCCTGAATCCCCTGAGGCTCCCCGAGCAGGAGCTAGGGAATCAAGTTCATCAAAGAAAATGACACAAGGGCGTGCAGCTCTGGCCTGAAGAAAAAATTATGATGCGCATAATCTGGTCCTTAAATCTTAGATTCTCTTGGCATTAGTTTTTAACATTCATAATACCTTCTGAAAGATGTCTCTGACATTCTTCTCAGATTCTCCTATGTACATGTTGATTAACTCTGGTCCCTTCACACTCAAAAAATTCAGTGAGCACTCTGTTGCAACAGCTTTTGCCAACAATGTCTGAAAATGAAATGGATGCTTGCTAAGCAACAATCAATCAGGATCTATAAAATAAGCATGAACTTATGTAGGACGAATAAAAATACGATAACAACCTTCCCTGTTCCCGGAGGCCCATAGAGAAGAACACCAGAACGCTTGCGTAAACCAGATGAAAATAAATCTTTATGCAGCAGAGGTAGCTGAGCATATTGACAATCTTAGCTATAACAATATCCAAAAATGAAGTTTCTCTAGTTGAGAAGTCAAACAAGAAAACTTTCTAGTTTGTAACATTTTGCATCCAATGATAAGCTAGAGTGATCTCGTAAGCAATTTCCAAAAAAAAACATTCTACTGGAAGAAAGAGAAAACTTATAACTAATTCAAAAGAAGAAATTATAACTTTTCATCTTAAGTATCTAGGTGGCATTCTATATAGTTCAAGTTTAGAATTTCACTCTATTAAACCACAATAAAAAGACAAGTACACACCTGGACAGTGTCCAGAATTGCTTTCTTCACTTCTTCAAGTCCACCAACATCTTCCCATTTAATATTTGGCACCTGAAGTAAAAGTAAATTAACAAATCTGTATAGCTGCCCAAACTGGGCTTATATTCTAAAAAAATGAAAATCTATATAAGCTAAAAGTAGGTTGCCTCACTTTTGGTGTGCCCAAGGCTGATGCATTTCTTTTCTTGGACCGTTCCAGTGCTTTTGAAAAGTCTTGATTCTCTAGGAGATTAGCAGCAAAAGGATGTGAACTATTCTCATTCAGTACAGGTCTATGGCCTTCAATAATAATCTCAGAAAAAATTCCATTTTCAACTTCGGCATTGTAAAACAATGCTCTATGTACAAAGCTGGCACCAGCATCTGCAATTAAAGCATTTATATCCCGAGGCATAAAGCCTGAGGTCTGAGCAGTGACATCTTTTAGAAAGTCATCACCCACTGCCTACAAGGGATTTGACTTTCAGTAAACATTTTGATTATCTGTGTCTCAGTAGAGAAACAAAAGAAAACCAAATACCTTATCGGTAATCTTGGTAACTCCTCTGAGTGACTCAGACAGCATACTGACTCTTTGTGCCTCGCTCATTTGGTTCATGCTTATCTCATGACTGAAGCATCGTCTAATTTGTGGGTGTAGCGCCTCAGAGCTGCTAGCAGCTGCAACTAGGAATACTCTTTGTCTGTTCAAATTCTCAACTTCCACTTGAAACTGAATAGTAGAAGTGCAAATAAAAATCTAATATTATTCTTGCACCAATAGCATTATGTACGCAATCAGGTTTCCACAACAAACTATAAAAGCAAGTCAAACATGCAAATCAGCAAATGGATAAAAAAGACATAGAAATGTTGGTAAAACAGCTTACTGGATCATCATTCGTTGCTTTCAATCTAAATGAATCTTCACTCATGGAAATTGGATCTGTGAACTTCCTAATAATTGATGCAACTTCAGACGCAATGCCAACTTGATCAGACAATGAACCTTCATTGGAAGATAAAGTGGCCAGCAGATCAAAATTGCGAAGCAAAAGTATAGACGGTGAGTATCTGTGAGATTTCAGATTCAGATAATAATTCCAGAAATTTTGAAACAAAACGACATCAAAAAAAGAAGGTTCCATTAGATTTATTTTAATTAATTTATGAGGTAGATATCAAAAAGAACTAAAACAGTTCTCAAACAAAAATTATCATTGCTAGTTGATGTCAAATTTAAATGCAAACTTTGAAGCATCCTCAAAAAAGATGAAAGATAGTATTAGCAAAAAAATTACCGAGAAGCTACTTTAAAGGCATTTGTTAGAGCAGCAGATACTTTTTTCTCTGAGGATTCAATAAAATCATGACAACTATACTCGATGACATGAACACCCAAATGTCTGGCTACATATCTAACAACTGTCCGCTTACCACACCCTGTATAAAGCAGAAATCAACAGAAACTCTGTATGTAGGTGATGCATATAATGAAGTAGTTTATTTTAAACTTACAAAAAACTAGAATCACCTGCACTACCATACAAGAAAACTGCAACCCTGAACTTTGATAATAGAGCTGAGGGGCATAAAGCAGGAGTGAGGATAGAAGTCAATGTCTTAACCGTTTCAACATGAATAGGTTTGAATTCATCATAATTGGCAATAAGACCATTGGGAGGAATAGCAGAAGCTGCACTTCCTCCAAGAACTAATGCTGTTTGATTGCAGTTAACACGGAGAATGAGCTCATCTAATGGCTCCATAGACATAACCTGAAAATTACCAATTCCTCAGCAGAAGTATTAAGTGAAACTCTACCAGATTGTAAATTGATAGAAGCAAGACATAGTTCCGCAGCATTACCTTGAAGTAAATTATGTTACCGGACAATCCTTTGGGAGTTTTCTGGTTACAAGAAACACACATTTCAGAATGGCAATGCCAATCTACATGAACATAGAAAATGTCTCCTCTTGCCAAAAATCTATCAACACTAAAGTACTCATTTAATGCTAAATCGATCAGATCTTGGTGGTCACCTTCTTCAATTACTGATTTTCCTCTAAGAGATTCAAGTACACCACATTCAGGGATTTTCACAAAGGAAATTCTTAGATGAGAGGCATACTTAGGACAATTAGGCCATGGAAAAAGCTCCACATATAGAGGGGGGTAATCTCTCTTCTCTTGCTTGTTCCCTTCCACTTCAAACAATGACATTAAAGAGTCTTGACCACCACAAACCAAAACCATAAGACAAGTTACATGAATTCCAAGATTAAATGCTAACATCGGAGTAACATATGCAACTTCTTGGTTGATGGGAGGATGAATTTCAGGTGAGTATGTGAAAGAAGGTAAAATATTCATGACAGGAGTAGAACACGAAACAGATATTGCTTGACTGTCCCCTGCAAGTGGACGATCAAGAACTTTAGCTTTAGCGACTCTTCCAACATTAGTCTCAGAGTTCTTTACAAGAACCTGAAATAAACAATAACAAAAAAAATATCATAAGAGGCACCTTATATTGAAATCTTAAAAGCAATAAAATCACCAAGTACTCCACCACTTTCGTATTGACCATGATAAAACGAACTTGTCCCCACGGGGTGCCCAGTTGGTTAGTAGGTGGCAGATTTAAGGCAAAGATCAATTCCCGGCGGACGCATGTCCTCAGGAAACAAAACTCCTCCCACCCCTTAACCACTTGGCGGTCGGCTATAAGCTGACCCCGTGATTTACTTCTTTTCACGTAACTTGGGGACAGGTGAGCGTAATCATCTTTTGATACAATGATAAAACGAACTTGAAATATTTACAGTATAGGCTTTTAGTTCCAAAGATAGATCCAGAAAGAAACCCAACAAAACCCGATCCCAAACAGTCAACATAAGGATCATAACGTAGCATGAGGTATTAAAAAAAATTGCAACCAAGACTGGAGTGCATTAGATAACTATGAATTAAAAAAGAAAAGAAACTATCACGACTCAAATTGTCATACCTATCTAGAATCAGAAAACCCTTATGAAGAAATAATTGTACTGTAGAACTTGTAGGAAGATTGTTCATCCACTTCCCTGACAGTTCAATCGACCGAGAACATTTCTCATGACAGACTCAAAACTCAGAAAAAAAAATATCAGTAAAAATATATTCAAGTCAATCTGAAATAAAACGTCGAATATACTGACTAGAAAAATGCGAACTGCATGAGCAAAATCGCTTTTTTACCAGTGACCCCGACGTAATGCCTAGTCTCTTTAGCACAGAGGCAGACACCCCTACGATTAAGGAGTTCTCCATCTCATCGCCATCGCCCCCGTTTCTTGCGGTGAATCGAAGAATACCAGCGGGCAATCGCAGTGACAGCCCGCTTCGATCAGCAGCGGAGCGGGTTTCTCCGCCGGAAGAACCTTCGAAGACATCGCCGCATACGCCCTGAGATTTAGCGGAGCTAAGAACGGAATCGATTAGGGCGCGTGTGGAGGACAGGACCAGGGGCTTCCGCCTCTCCGCCATCGCTACGCCCCGAGCAAGGAAGGAGGAAAGGTGAGTCAATCTTAAGTTGGGGTCAATTTCATTTCACCCCCAAATTTATACAGTTTCTCAAAATACTCATCATAGTTTTAAATATTATATAATGCACTTTTATAATTTTTAAACTCGTGTAATTTTACACCTAACAAACTGTTTTCTTCTCAAAACTGTAATACTACAATATTACAAAATTATTTATGCTTTTAAGCATAATCTACATATCTAACATTAATCGATAATTTAACAAATTAAATTATGCCCTAACCGCTATCATGGGATTTTCATAATCTTTGGAACATGTGGGCACCCGTTCGATTTAATTGGGAGGTGCAAATTACAAATGTCACGGTTGCATTCATTGTGGCAAATGACGAAACGCTCGCCCCAGCGCCTTCGCCAATCCGTCCCAGGATCAACACGGAGGAGGTAAATCACGAGGGCTAGTCTAGCCAGCCCGAACAGTGACTAGTG
>JBBUKS010000100.1:16421376-16431739 GCA_038050645.1 Hedychium gardnerianum | reverse complement strand
CTAAAATAAACCTATCTCCAAATCAACATGTTCTCTATGTGTGTGACCCAATAGGTTCTCGTAACGTTGGCAATGTCCCTAAAATTATTTTAGATACATAGGCAATGAGTGACATCTAGCAATGCATCATTGCTACCCAAGTGATACGAATGTCGAGATTTGACTTAACCCTTCTGTGTCTATTATCTTGTATAACTCAATTCTTCTATCCTCGATATCTAGATTGACCCATGAGGCATAGATTGTGTCATCTTCTTATCAATCTTTGTGTTTCTTGATCTCTAAGTAAATTCACTCAATCAAATGAGCTCAATATCTCATATTGACTGATTTGAGCATGGTCATGCATTCTTGTGTCCTACTTAATCAAGAGCCCCATAGTTATCACTTTCGTTATATGGAAGGGATAGATCTCATCTACATCACTCACATCCCTCGGCATAACTTATTGTATATCCAGTGATCCACTTTATAGTCCACCTTATTACAGGTTACGTTTGTCGATATCAAAGTACACAACTCCTTATGTAGGGAATTGTAGTGACTTCAAATCTAAGAACTATTTATACTAATAGTCACTATGAGAATGTTTATGACACTCATATAACGATCTATGAAATATTCTCATGACAAGTCAATTCAGTACATATTCTCTAATATATACCCATGTGTCAGCTTGATATTTTATATCTATGACTTGTGAGATTAAGTCATCAACTGACCTATATGCTAGTCTCAACGCATTAATATTTGCCTTGTATATTAATGCTTGACTAGGAATAGTTAAGAGTAGAGTTCAATATATATCTACAGCCTCCCACTATCAATTCAACCAATTGATATATTGTAGACTAGAACCTACTACCCTAGGACATTATTATACTTATTCATTTGACACTGATCTGAAGTAAATATAATAACCATAAACTTTGCCTTTTATTAATGAAATATGATACAAAAGTTTCCTTGTCAATCATATTATAATTGGCTCTTAGGGCTAATACTAACAATATCCATCATTGTATTTATCATATTATCAAAAATATTTTCTCAATATGCATTATATCGAAATTATGATGAATCAAATGATTATACCAATATGGTAAATCCCAAAATCTACTCTATTTAGTTCATTTATGTGTACTTCCATATTCATATGTTGTACCATGTGGTTCTTCAATAACAAATGAAAAATTAAGCACTCGCCACCAAATCTGTTCACTTGTTAATCTCAATCGCCGAGGTGTTCTTTCAATTTTATTCTTAGTGAATTCATTTTTATTCCTTTTGAAATTATAATTTGATGGTAAAACTTATCTATGACAATCAAAATAACTCGACTTCTTCTCATGTTTCAATCTGATTGACTTTGGTCTTTTCATACATATTAGACATCCTAAGATCCCAACGGTACTCCATCCCGATAGCATGTCATAAGCCGAAAAGTCATTTATGGTCCAAAGAAGAGCAGCCTTCATTACAAACATCTAATTAGTGTGAACATCATATGTAGGAAAACCTTGATCTCATAGTTGTTTCAGCTCTGCAATCAGTAGTTGCATATAAACATCTATTAACTTCTTTGGATTTTGCAGGTCAGGCACAACCAATGTTAAAAACACATACGATGTTTTCATGCACATTCCATGTGGAAGATTATACGGAGTTAATATAATTGGCTAACAAGAATAATTTCTTCCTAATTTGTCAAATGAAGCAAATCCGTCAGAACAGAAACCTAACCTAATGTTTTGATTCTCTTTCGCAAATTTCGGATATGTTCTATCAAATTTTTCCAAGCCTCTAGATTTGATGGATGACACATTAGCCCCTATTCTGTTTGATGATTTACATATCAAGTCATGTGTTCAGCAGTGATCTTTGATGCATAAAGCCTTTGTAATCTAGGAGTTAAATGTAAATAAAATAACTAACTGTATAATTTATATCATTGTTCACTCCTTCTGGTGCTCTTGTACCTAGTTTGATTATAAAATTTACAAACCACTGCATCTTCATCATCTCCCTAATATAGTATACAACCATCTCTGTAAACATCAATTCTTTCCACCGAAAGATCTAATTCTTTCATAAGTGATTTTATACTGTAAAAATCATTGGACATTATGTGATCACATGATAATGCCTATCCAATAACTTGAATAAAATCATTAAAATAATCTTGTGACACATTATGCTCTGTCTTGACATTCAACAATCTTACGGTAAGAGATAATTTAGTGTGATTGTCACAACCAACCCACAATGGTTTATTTATAGTACTCAACACTTCCTGAAATTGAAGATATGCTTCATTATTCACATTTTCATTTGCATCTGGTGCTTCTACCTCCTCCAATGGTGATGCATAAGTAGAAAATATTTGTTCAACTAGAACTTGCACTAGTCGATTTGGGATTGAAAATATGATCCATTGCATCAACTACCATCCTTTGATATGGATTTAATTGATCATAAAATTTTTGATCATCACTAACTGAGACTTGTATGTTTTGTCCATAATCTTCATCAGATATGAATGATTCGTCATGACATGTCCAATTATAGTAATTGACGGTAAAACCAAATCTACAAAGATGTTCTAAAACTTTATCGCAGTGTAAATATTTATCATTGTGACACTTTCTGCACAAATATCTTATCTTATTATCATTCATATACTCAACATTACTAGATGCAAAATTTAAAAATTATTTCAACCCAGTCATAAACTCATCAGTTAAACCTCGACGTCCAGGTAAATTCTTTTTATACATCCAATTCCTTTCATTCTGCATTTTGCATATTCCCAATTTATTAATACATTAATAAAAACTACCAGACAACACACTAATGTTCAATATATACTAAATTCACATACAAATGGAGAAACACATATACCAAATAAAATAAAAATATAAGATAGTACACTAATGAAAACATTAGACAACAGTACACTAATTGTCAATATGAGTGTAGGTATAACTAACAAAGGTCAATAAAGAAGAGTGTTTCTCCAAACATGTCAAATATAGACCTGAACAAATAATATTATGAAATCAACAATCAAATTTAAAGTTCGACAAACAAATATATATGTGGCCTCGCGGGCATCAACATACCATATCTCATGGCCAGCAATGGCCAACGACTAGCCGTGGACAGCCCCGGACAAGCGCAGACAGCCGAGCCAGGCCAAGGGCAGCCGCGGCCACTCGTGACCGGCCAAGGCTAGTCGCGTCCGCCCGCGCCCGCCCGTGGAGGGGATCAGCGAGAAAAGGCTAAGGGGAGAGGGATCAGAGCTTACCAGCCGAATTATCACCGTCGGAGGAGGGGATTGCTGCCTCCAGAGGAGAGGAGGGTTAGGGGGAAGGGGGGAATTAGGGTATTGTTTAGAATTTAGGGTTTTTTTGGCGACAAAATTTATTCATCCCTAAATTCGTCGCCAATTGGCGACGAATCCTGTATTCATCGTCAATTGGCCAAAATCGGTTGATTGACCTAGAGAGCTCGGAATGACATAAAATCAGTTCCTATATGCTCGCTTAGTTCTCCTAATTTTGTCCATGCCCTAAAATATAAATTTGATCCAATATATTTTTTCATAGCTAAGTCAATTAGATAAACTTTAATCGACTAATGACTTAGTTAAAACAATACTAAAAAGAATTATTGATTTAACATGTTAGATTCAATTTTTGTCAAATAAATCACTGATCTAAATATTTAGGGTAAAATTGATATTTGAGATATTTGAGGGCATGAAAATAATCAAGAGAACCAGATGAATACATAGAAACTGGTTTCATATCATTCTGAGTTTTCTAGGTCAATCAACCGATTTCGGAGATTTTTTTTTTAATTTTGGACCAAATCTGCGATGAATCCAAGGATTTGTCACCAAATCTGCGATGAATCCAAGGATTCGTCGCAGAATTTTGCCATCAAAAATAACGGGGGGGGGGGGGCTATAAGAGAAGTTTTGATAGATCGCGAGGGAGTGGATGTTTCATATGTAAAGAAAAGTTTTAATAAATCATAGAAGACTAAATATTGGATATATGAAGGGAATTTTTGACAGGTCAATGAGGATAGGATGTCGAGCATGTGAAGGGATTCTTTGATTAGTGATGCAGGACTAGATGTCAAACACGTGACAAAATCCTAATAGATTAAGAATGATTAGATGTTAGGCAAAGTTGAAAGTCCTAGAGTAGATTTTAAACAATGGAAGTTACGATAAGTCAAGGGTGATATGAGGCTGGACAATAGGTGAGGTCCTAGAGATGAGAAATTTATAGGTAAGAATAGTCCTAATTGTTCGACAATCTGCTGAAGATATTGAAAATTTTTAGTTGAATTGAAATTACACAAAGATCAATTTCAATTTATCTGTCGAGATTACCTGAGCAGATAATCTCAGACTGCCAGCGGGACTGGTTCAATCGAGTGCCCCCGAGCGGATGTGAGTACTCCCGAATGAATTGTCGAGTCGAAAAATCGAATGGAAATCGACTATTCCTGAGTGGATGCAAGTCGCCAAGTGCTTCTTCCAGTCGGGAAGCAGATCTTCGAGTCAAGAGTTGAGTCAGGGAAAGAAGACTCTCCATCGAGTGGTTCCTTCAGTCGGGAAGCAAAGTACCCGGATGCTTCCTTCAGACAGGAAGAAGAATGAAAGTCGAGTTGGGAAGGAAACTGTCGAGTCGGGAAGGATTTCGCTGAGTCGGGATACACGTCGCCCAAGTCGGGAAAAAAAACATCAAGGCCTGTGCTCAACACAGTTTCCTTGAAACAGATTCACCCCACCTCCAGTTGTACTTTGAGGTTTTCTCGGGTCATCTATTTCCCATGATAAAGGGGCAAACCGTTATCGCCACCAAGCATTGGTGTATCATGGTGAACTAAGAAAATACCCGATTGCTATCATGGGCAAACCACCGAGCGAAAATGCACGACGGAGAGAAGTTTTTGAGGGAAGGTGGAGGAAAATCTTTTCTTCTAGCTTATGTACAACCTTCTGCTTAGGGTCACAACCTCCTTATATAGGAGTGCTCACCCTTGGCTGTAGTAAATGACTGAATAAAGAGCATTCAATGCATTTACTTACCGACCATTTACTCATCGGTGTTTTTTAATATCAATTATGGATCTAAATTAATCTCAATTAATTTATCCATTATACATTTGAGTAAAAAGATTATTCGCGTGGAAAAATATTGGTTCATCCACTTGGGTAAATTTTCCCTCGATCGGTCCGACATTCGACTCGCGCATGTCATGCTCGCACACGAGTCCACTTGGTTTAGTACAATCCAGGCCCTGAATTTGCATCTCTTGTACACCCACACGTGAGAGAGAGTCTCTCCCCATGCATTTGTTCATATCATACATGCATGTGTAATAATATAAACCAACTAATATGCCTTGAAACTCTCAATGTATGACTAAAGTCTCATTCACAATGGAGCCTCTTTCCTCTCCACTCTTTTCCATTTACTTATATCCAAAAATCCCCCATATGAATGAAAAACAGGGTATGAGTTTAGTCTAGTATAAGACAAGTATGTTTTATCCTTTGAACCTTCCCTTGGGAAGATCTGTTTGCTTATTGGTTGACAATAGACATGATGTCCTTGAACTATACTTCCATATACGTAAGTATTGACATATCTCACCCAGGATTCTCCATGGTACAACTCAATTCTCATGAGTATGTTCGTTCTTAGCCATGAACCTGCCTTGTTCTATGAGAAGCGCTAAGAATTATGCCTCAAATTCTCTTCGAAGCGGTCCCATTTCTTTCCCACATAGATGATCTCTCTAGAGAAGTCCACATTACTTTACTGAATCACTAAAAATCATGTGTTTAACCTTCATCCTGCACTAATCTATTGGGTCATTCCCCCACAGTGAGCAACTTTTGTCGATGCAGTTAGGTTGTCTCTTTGAACTTAGTTCTTGGGATCTTCAGTGTGCATAAGTTAGGTTTCCTTTGCACCAATATTTCTCATTGACATCAAGCTCATCCCTCATGATGAGCTTGGAACTAACTCTCGATTTAATCCTTTGGTTAGCAGATCTACTAGGTTATCCTTTGACTTCGCATAGTCAATAGTGATAACTTTGGTAGAGAGTAGTTGTCTAATGGTATTATGTATATGACATCTAGACTTACCATTATACAGATGGCTCTGTGCCCGGCCAATTGTCGATTGACTATCGCAATGTAGATAAATTGCCGACACAAGTTTGGATCATCTAGGAACATCTTCTAAGAATTGTTGTAGTCATTCAACCTCTTCACCATATTTGTCAAGAGCTACAAACTCAGATTCCATCGTGGATCTAATTATTACGATTTGCTTAGAAGATTTTCATGAAATGACTGCACCTCCCAAAGTGAATATATATCCACTTATAGACTTCGAGTCTTTAATATCTTATATCCAACTCGCATCGTTGTATCCTTCGATCATAGCAGGATATCTCGTATAGTGCAGTCCATATTCACTAGTATACCTCAAGTACCTCAGTACTTAATGTGCGTAGATTATATATGTTTTTATACATTGTTTGACACACATCTACTTATATTTCATGAGCATAATTTACACGTATTGCATCCTATTTTATTATTATGACATACTTCTACTCTTTTAGTTCGGAGAATTGCTCTTTGCGCATTTTTATTGACAAGATGCGATTTGGAGCATATTTGGAGCAATGTTGGATTCTGGGCAGCCTGCAGATGAAACATAGAACGGTCATAACTTTACGCATAGTTAGAGTTTTGGGCTGAATCAACTTTCAAAATATGGATAACTTCAAGATATACAACTTTTCTTCAGAGTCCAATAGAATAATCTATCATCTTGCTGTGCTAAAAATCATGGCCGTGCCTCCCTAGCACGATCGTGTCTCCTGCTCCGCCCAGATTTGCAGACCATATTTTGAACCACTATAACTTTCGGATCGTTTAGAGTTTTGAGGTGTTCTTTATATCAACTTGAAGATAACTTCAAGACCTACAACTTTATTCAGGGTGAAAGATGAGAAAATAATGTTTAGCCATGCTAAAAGGCGTGTTCGTGCCTCAAGTGCAGTAGAAGCTCAAGGCAAGGCCGTTTCTCCTAGATACGACCGTGTGACACATATGAAGGAGGTCAAAACACGGACGTGTCTCACAGACATGGCCGTGTGTCAAGCCTGGGCAGGCTCAAGTCATGGCTTTGTCTCCCAGACACGACCGTGTCTCTCTAGCAGTTCGACCTCATCTCTGGGCCGTGTCTCTCAGACACGGCTATGTCGAATTTCAGATAGCCTGCGGACTAAAAATAAAACGGCTATAACTTTGTGCTCGGTTGGAGATTTTGGATTATTCAACTTCCATAATGTAAATAACTTCAATATATACAACTTTAATTCAGAGACTAACCCGATATTAAGTAGTTTAGGGTGTGAAAAAACTAAGTTTTTTGAAGCCTAGCAAAAGAGACAGATCTGGAAATTCTGGGCAAATTATAAAAGGGTCAAGTAAACTCTTGTTTGAACGATCTTGGGTTTGGGACTTCATCCCTCTCCTTGGGGAAGAGTTCTCCCCTTAGGGGAAAACCCTAGAGCTCTCATCCACCTCCATCCTTGATGATCTGTCCATCTCCAGAGAAAAGAAACATCCTAAAGACACGACATCTCCTCAATAAGCATCTCTTCTCCCTCTATTCTCAAATTTAGGATTGTAAGTATGCTATATTTTGTATTTTTGGTTTGTATTTCCTTCTTCATGGAGTAGACTTCCGAATTCTAGGGTTAGGAAGTAGTTATGATTTGTGATTGATGTATAAAGTATGTATATGTCATTTCCTTGTTTAATGAAGTGTTTATGTCTTGTTCTATGTGTATTGTGCCAATTACATGTTTGACGAAATGTATGTGTGTGTGAGTAATGCATGTAGAAGTAAGGGATTTACCTTTATGTTGAGGTTGCTACTAGGCTGGATAACCGGAGGATCCTTAGTGACAGAGGACACCCATTCAACCGGACATACATACCCTTAGTGACAAAGGGTATCGATACTTACCTACTTCCTAGAGTCAAAAGACCTTGACATAGGGGTTATTCTTTGTTAGGACATTCTAATGGTACTCCATTCTGAAAGTCTGTTAGAATTCCTACAAGAATGTAAGCATTAAAAATAAGGAGATGAATATGCCTTAGGGACATTAACTAGCATCATAATGAAATCAAAATCCTAGAACCATTCTTCCCACAAACTCTTCCCTCTCAACCAACACTTCCCCTTCTCTCAAGACTCTCTCCATCTCTCTTGCTCTCTCTTCCTCTCACTCACACTCTCTCTTAGCTCTCTTGCATTCAACCAACTTTCGACCGTCTAGATAACTTACTTTGCAAAATCATTAGTGCTTAATCAATAGTCCCTATGGATACGATAATCTTGTATATTACTGAAGACGTTGTCGTGCACATGCGGCTACATAATAATACTCTCGTTATCTCTTTTCAATGCTCAACACCGAGATTACTCATGTATCTACTCAGTTTACTTACTACGTAGGCTAAATCTGGTCATGTACAACTCATCAGGTACATTAGATTTTCAATCATTCGAGAGTACTCTATCTGAGAGATATTTTCTCCTCGATTTTTCGATAGATATTGACTTGTATCTATCAACGTTCATGCCAACGCGGTATCACCCTTGATGAATTTTTTAAGAATTTTATCCACGTAGTGGGACTGACTAAGAATAAGTCATTCTGTTGTTCTAGGAATTTTAATTCCTAGAATCACATCTGCTAAGCTCATGTTTTTCATGTCAAATCTTGAGTTTAACATATCTTTTGTAGATTTTATTATCTTATCATTGCTCCTAATGATAAGTATATCATCTACAAAAAGACACAAGATGATGTAGTCATTTACTGTGACTTTCATATAGAGATATTTATCACATTCATTGATCTTAAATCCACTTTTTTTGGCATTGTTAAATTTCTCATGTCACTGCTTTGGTGCTTATTTCAAGACGTATAATGACTTCACCAATCTACAAACCTTATTTTTCTATCCTGGCACAGAAAACTCTTCAGGTTGTTCTATATAGATTTTCTCTTCTAAATCCCCATTTAGAAAGGTTATCTTTATATCTATCTGATACATTTCCAGATTTCATAGAGCAACGATGGCCAACAGTACTCTAATGGAAGTTATTATCGATACAGAAGAATATGTGTCAAAGTAATCAAGACTTTCACGTTGTCAGTAACCTTTAATTACCAATCTAGCATTGTACTTATCAATCGTTCCATCTGACTTCATTTCCTTCATAAAGATCCACTTGCAACCTAGTGGTTTACTTTCCAGAGGAAGATCCACAAGTTTCTAAGTGTGAATTTGCAAGACAGAGTCTATCTCAGATACAATTATCTCTTTCTAATGATGTCCATCAGAAGAGCTTACTGCTTTTGAGTAACTTTAGGGCTTACTTTCCAACATGAAAATGATAAAATTCGTTCAATAGGATTTTTTAACTCAAGCTCTTTTGCTTTGTTGAAGCTCAACCTCAACTGGTTCATCATCTCCTTCCTCCTCTTGTGTTTTATATGTCTTTTTGAGGAACTTGCTTCCTCGCGGGTCTTATATGGAAACACATACTCGAAGAACAAAGTATTTCTCGATTCTATTATCGAGTTCTTGTGTATATCCGGTATTTATGACTCATACACAAAAAATTAATATGCACTGCTGTTATATGCATATCCAATAAATATACAATCAACAGTTTTTGGTCCTATCTTAATCCTTTTCGGATTAAGTACCAAAACTTTGGCGAGACACCCCTACATTCGTAAATATTTGTAGGATGATTGTCTTTCATTCTACAACTCATAAGAGCTCTCATATATTTTCTTTCGAGATACCTTATTTAAAAGGAAATTAACTGTTAACACTGCTTCCCCCCATATGAACTCTGGTAGTCCAGAGCTCAATAGAAGAGCATTCATCATCTCCTTTAGAGTGTGGTTCTTTCGCTCATCAACTCTATTTTGCTGAGAAGTATAATGAACTGTTGTTTCGTGTCTGATCACATGTTCAGCACACAACTCAGCGAATGGTGATACATATTCACTGTCTTGGTCACTTTGAACCGCCTTAATTTTCTTATTAAGTTGACTTTCAACCTCATTCTTATAGAGAACAATTTTTTTTCTATAACTTTATCATTACTTTTGAAAAGATACACAAAATAATTGTTAAATACGACAAGTTTAAATAATAAAATAATATGTGAAAGCAAGGAAATAAAATTTATGGAATTTATTTGGAATTTATGGAGATTTTTCT
>JBBUKS010000100.1:16407135-16417164 GCA_038050645.1 Hedychium gardnerianum | reverse complement strand
TCATATTGTCATAAATGTAAGTGAAATCCAACCTTTTTATTAGAATTAATATCACAATTCTTTTAATTTATTGAGTAAATGGAATAACAATCATGAAGAAAGTTACACATAATTTACATAGCAAAGGCCTCGAGCAGCCCCACCACTCCAGGGAGTAGAAAATTCTTCAAATATGGAAATCGATAGCTGAGAACCAAGAGCACATACAAAATGCTTGAGGTTTACAAGCTAACCAAGAGCATAATTGTGAGCAATCCTTCACAGGAAACACACAAGTTTGGTAGGCTCAATGCCAAATTAATTACCTTGCTAGAATCACTTCATGAAAAGCGATGCTAGAATTGATTCAGGAAAGGGATACATTCTTTCCAGTATCGCTTGATCGCATCCACAACCTTAAAAGAGAAAGCCTTGTCTTCAGGGTAATATGCAATTGGATCGGAAAGTAGATGGGTTTGAACGCCGAGTACACCTTCTAAAGTCGCATGGAGACAGTATGCTGAGTATGTGACATGGTAGCCTCCTTCTTGGACAATTAATATGCGTCCCCTTGAATGCTCTTCGGACAACATGCGTACTAATTCACCAATATTCCTATAACCTGCCATTGTCAGGCATTGCCTTCCATTTGGATCAAACTGAAACAAAACAGAGGCTATCAGTGAAAAATGATAAATCACATATGCCCAACAGATTATAATTAGTTTTCCCCAGATTACTCTAATGAACAATTATTGCAAAAAGAAATGAAGTGTCTAGGTGGAAACAGCAAAGAATATTCTTCAAGAAGAAAACTTCCTTTTTCAGTTCACTATTGTTCATAGTTCATATACAATCGACATAAAAAATAAGTAAATTATCAAATTGGTAACATGAAAATCAAGGTCAGTAGATAGTGTTATAATTATAAAAGGAGATGATGAAGTTTACTAACATCAGTATCCTCATTCAACAACTCACCGCACTAGAATCTTGCCCGACAACCAGAACAATAAGATTAGGTTCAAATTTTTGGATAGCTGGAACAACCAGTTCATTCATTGCGTAACCATAGCCCTCATCACCTGTCCCATTGGGCAATGGTATGTTCAGATTATAGCCAAACCCACTTCCTTCACCTAGCTCATGAATAGAACCATCCTGTGGATGTGATGGTCCCCAAGAAGCATGATTCATGTGAAGGGAGATTGTAAGAACATTGCCTGAGTGATAGAAACCTTCCGCCGTACCATTCCCATAATGCACATCAATATCAATTACAGCAATTTTTCTGCAGCCGGAATCTAGAGCAAGTTGTACTGCAAGCCCAGCATTGTTTAAGAAGCAATAACCATCTGCTCTACCAGGCTGTGCATGGTGACCAGGGGGGCGCACTAGGGCATAAGCGAGGTTTGCGTTTCCATCTAAGATATGTTTCATCGCCAATAATGTGGTTCCAGCAGCCAACAGGGCAGCACCCCACGAACCAGGATTCATGAATGTGCCCGAACAGAGTTCTTTATGTCCAGCTACATTAGCTTGCACCAGTTCTTCAATGTACTCTAAAGGATACAGAAATGGAAGAAAAAAACTATTTCAAGAGTGTAAAAACTAGACTGATGAGAATTACTTTGCTAGTCATTTTCATATGGAATAACTTTAGCAAATCTGAAGCACTGTAGCAGATAAAGTCGGCTTAAACAAAAATATAACAATTAAATAGTTCAATTTATGTTAAATATGAGCAAGAAAGCAGATCACCCTCCTAGTCTAAGATTCATGAATATCAAGCATAAGTCAACTAAGAAGAATAAAATCAGCATAGAATACTTCCAATCCTGAAAATTCTATGGATGATGAGCAAATGCTGTTCTCCACTTCTCCGTACCTCATAAACTCCATGACAGTAGAGAGGATGCATTTCTTGTGCTAAACAATCACTAAGCACTATGATCAACACTACCATTAGAATAGAAAAGGTCGCTATCATTCCTAGACCCACGCATCTGATTCTCTGCATCTTGGCTTCTTAACTATGAGTATTTTTTTTTCCCCTTCCTCCAACTTCTGTTACATCTTTTTTCTTAATTCTTTTCATTTTCCTTCAGAGTTCAACTACGTTTCATCTCATCTCAAATAAATTGTGATGTTCATTCTTTCACAAACAAGATGAGCATTATCATCAGATAAACGAACTTCCGCGAGAAAGTAGTAAACATATGGAGATAGTTGAACATGCAACATCCATCAACTAAGCAGCTACTATCGTGTACAACAAGAAAGGGCCAAGCAATTTGGATGACAGCCAAGCGAGAAGTTGACTACATTGCTCAGCAGATATGAGTACTCAACTTTTTATACTTGTATCAAGCATAATCTATATATGAAAAGTAATTATCGACATAGATTTCTCAGTTTCAGATTATGCACTTAAAAAACCATAAAATATGATATTTGATTTAAAAAGAAAGTTTCGAGCTAACGTCATCAGATACATCCAAAGGCATGAAGGAAAACAAATCTTCTCTTCTTTTAGCACTACCAGTATTCAGAACAAAAAGCTCCAAGTTATCGTTTTTTAACTAAAAGAACAGCCTTTTTAAGTTTTTCAGGAGAAAAAAGAAGACAAACTAAACATGCAAAATACGAAATAATTCACAGGCGCGAGGGACTGAATATGCTAGGTCAAGAAGAAGCAGTACCAGGAGTGTGGAAGGAGTGAAGTTCCGAGTGATGGGCAGGGCGGCCGGAGTGCCATGAGATAAAGGGGGCGAGGGGGCCCTTGCGGAGGATCGAGACTATGTTCCTCACCCGGTCTGCGTTCTCCGGGTGCTTATCAAGGACCTCGAGGAACCCTGGATCGAATCCTGTGTCGAAGACGCCAGAGCCAGTGTCGTGGTCGAGCATCCCCTCGTGCCAGAAGACGTGGATGACATCGCGGGGCGGCGCAGCCTCCGGAAGCGGCGAAGATAGCGACGTCGACTCCATTCGATTTCAGGCGTAGATTGCACTGTAGGGGAGACGAGAGGCGAGGCGAGTCGAGGAGGGAAAGGAAACCTAGTCGGCTTGTTTACTGTTTTTTTATTTGGTCTTCTGAAATTATTTTTTCTATTATTTATTATACGAATTCGAATAAGTATGCATTAGAAAAAATATATATATCTTGTGTATTTCTCTATATCGTCCGCTTTTATACTTGTATTGTTATTTTTTTTTTAATTTAGATATTTAACTGATCCGATTAATTCAAAATATTATCCATTCAACCCTAGTGTATAATACTTTGAGTAAAATTTAAATCCTTATTATTTATTTAGAGAGTCTATCCCATTTTTTATAATCTTAGATATTATCTGATTAATTTTGAAAATGATAAACTTGATTTTAAATAAAAAAAATTATTGATTATGGGATAAATCAGAAAGCACAACTATATTAAACTAACAATGTAACATATTTAAGAAATCATGAATCATTTGACATTCTCATAATCAATGACGTAGTCAGATCTTCAATTGTCTTGGGCTGTTGTAATTTTTCTAGACTGTTGTTGTTCTGAGCAAAAATAACAAGAGGAGAAGGAAGATCAAAGCTTGAGACGATAACTCATCTTTATAAATCCATGCAGAGATAAAACTATGGAAAGGATTGAACCAGCCTTGACTACGCCATTGCGCATAATGTATTAGACCAATAACATCTTCTCTGTTACATTGTTAAAGTTGAGGTTCATTAACAACATGTCATTAGCAATGTACCCATGTCGAAAGATAAGTGAGTTTTTGGAAATAGACCTGCATATGAGAAGTCATCCAAGATTCAACAGAATGGAAATTAAAACAGACGAACAAAAATGATTTGATGCTCGTTTATGTATGTAGTAAGATTCCAGTAGACAATCTAGAGGCCATAGCAAAATGAATCTCAACAAGAGCATAAATGAGATTTGGTATCCATAAAGTATTGAAGGTCTAAAGAACTGTCTGTGAAATAATGCAACCTAAGGGCTAACTAACTTGGTAGAATAGTAAAGCCGTAAATCAGATAGTAAATGGAAACATACATGAATTACAACATCACTAGACTCTACAACTTCATCAGCTGTTTCTTTTGTACAGATAACTTTTGTCAGAGAATTTCTTCATGGCAGCAGAATTACTAAAACATATTGTACATCACATAGAATTCAAATTGGCCTTTTGCCATTCCTATTCCTGAAGTAATCTGTTCATACTTTGATGTGATGCGCCAACTGCCAAATGCATTGAATCTGTCATGTTTTGAGCATTTCATGTCTTAATTATATTTTATGGATTGTTTTTATTTTCTGTATATCTTGTTAGGGATGCAGATGAGCCGGCAGCCCATATGGGGGTTTGCTACGTGTGTTCGGCATGGCTAGGCTGTCAGATTTCATGATTCCATACCATCTCCCAACAGCCTTAACTAACAAAGTTGGTTAATCTGTATTATTATTATTATTTATTATTATTTATTAGTGTCAAAACTCTTGTGGGCGATGATGCAATGCAGTTTGAATGATGCAATGGCATGATGTATAATCCTGTACCATCATTTCCGCTGTCACATTCATCATTCAGTCCATATAATTGTTCTCAAGCAACCGACTTCCACGTGAATGCATTTCCTTGCCTCTGTTTGTGGCTTAAGACATCTCAACCATGCTTATTTATTGATGGTTTGGTTTATTTTACTTTTTTTTTTAAAAAAAAAACACTCCTTATTTAAAATAAAATGGTACTTTATTTTTAAAAGGTAGCATGAATTCTATTTTTCATTTTGGAAATACACGTTGTAGTGATTACTGTCACCCATAGTTGCTTAACAATATTGATATTTATAATTTTTCTTTTATCTTTTGATTTATTTTTGTTTTTCCTAGAATTATCATTATTTTAAATCGAGACTTTGGTCGCATTGGTAAATCGGCTCGACTCGGTCACGGCGGACCACTCGTGGTCGTGCAGGTGCCTTTAAAGAGAAGAGTCCTCTTTGGTCTTATTTCAACCTTCCCATCCCCTTCACCCTCTCCCAGTTCCGCCGTTTCCGGACCGAGATTCAATTTTCTCCCTTCCGATTCCGAGTTTTCCGGAAGAGTTCAACGATTCTTGATCTCCAGTGATTTGATCATGCCGGCGATGGACTACCAGGACTCCGCTCCCTTCGCCTCGTTCGGTCGCTCCATCCTCAGCCTTCGCCGCGAGCAGGTCCACTCCGTCGACGGCGGCGGCCACCGCGATCCACTCGGTGGATCGTACGACGTCGAAATCGAAGCGTTTCAGAAGCGCGTCGCCGGTATCTTCCTCGACCTTGCCTCCTCCTTCGGGGATGAGCTGCTTTCCCTTCCCTGGCTCCGCAAGTTGATCGATGGGTTCCTCGTCTGCCAGGAGGAGTTCCGGGGGATCCTCTTCGGCTGCAGGGACGGTCGGCAGGCGCACCTCTCCCGTCCGCCCCTCGACCGCTTCCTCTCTGACTTCTTCGAACGCTCGGTCAAGGCGCTCGACGTCTGCAATGCTATCCGCGAGGGCGTCGACAAGATGCGCCAGTGGAGGCAGCACCTGGAGATCGCCATCTCCGCTCTCCGCGGTTCCGGAGGCGGCCGGCCGCTAGGCGAGGGCCAGATCCGCCGCGCCTGTAAGGCGCTGAACGATCTCACCATCCTTTTACTCGATGAGAAGGAGTCCCCGTGCATCTTGAACCTCCGCAACCGTTCCTTTGGCCGCGGCGGCAAGGAGACGCGACAACATCGCCGTGTCGGCAGTGCAGGATCCGCCTCTTCTTCAGGGCACCATCGTTCCCTCTCCTGGAGCGTCTCCCGCTCGTGGTCCGCCGCCAGACAACTCCAGGCGATCGGAAACAACCTTAACGTGCCACGAGGCAATGAAGTTGCTGCCACCAACGGCCTGGCCGTCCCGGTGTTCGTCATGAGCTCGGTCCTCTTCTTTGTGATGTGGGCTCTCGTGGCAGCGATCCCTTGCCAGGACCGTGGCCTCCATACTCATTTCTCTCTCCCCAAGAACTTCCCATGGGCCGCATCAATCACAGCACTCCACGAGAAGATATTTGAGGAATCCAAGAAGAAGGACCGGAAGAACTCCTGCGGTTTGCTAAAGGAGATCCTACAGATGGAGAAGTGCAGCCGCCAGTTGGTGGAACTGTTAGACCCAGTGGAGTTTCCGTTGACGGAGGAGAAGGAGACGCAGCTTCAGCAGGGCGTGGAAGGGCTGTTGGAAGTCTGCAATGCCTTGAAGGAGGGTCTAGACCCACTCGAGCGCCAGGTGCGTGACATTTTCCTTAGGATTGTCAGTAGCCGAACGGAAGGTCTCGATTGCTTGAGCAACTCTCACCATTCTGAGTGAATCTGGTTTGATTCTATGTACTGTATGCTCGGAATGCCAAAATTGCAACTTTCGACAATACATAATTTTGGCTTGTTTGCAATTTGGCAACGGTAGGCTACTTGTGGGAAGGTGGGGAGATAGACAAGAAAATGTGATACAAATGCCCTCTTTGGTTAGTAATATGAAGCAGGTAGTTTTCTTGTATCCACTTTTGATTACCAGTCGAGTAGGGAAAAGGGAGTTAGTTTGCTTTGCTGATGCGGTCTGCACTGTGCTATGTTTTGATCTTCTCATGTGCAGAATCTTTATAATGTTGAAAAACGTAAGAACCCTCCCTCCCTTTGTCTTGTATATTGTACGTTTATTTCTTGTTTATTGTTCTCAAACAAAAATTCAAGATGTCCAGTTTCTTACTTGTTCTTTGCCTAGTTTTATTTGGTGATTCTGTTATGATTATAATACTGGTTTCATTAGACCACTTGATAATTTTGCATGCCATTGCTCATGGAAGTCGTAAAAAAACAGATTTACTCATGAAAGTCTTACATTGAGGTGACTGAAGCTCATTATGTAGTTCTTTGATTACAAAATGTCAATGGAAGCTCAATGTACACAGTTGCACTAGTTATTCCACCCTTGGTAGTCGTTTTGATAGCTAATCTGCTTGTGTACGTTTTAAAGGTTTATAGCATCTCATCCTGGTAACATCATAGTTACTATGGGATTTTAGCATCTGGTCAAGAACCCAGGAGAGGAGGGATTGGGATATTTTTACTATTTAAGGCAAGAACAAGAGTCTTAATCACAGGGCATTCCCATTTATATAGTCAATTAAAGTAATGTTAAACTCATTGAATCAACTAAGTTACAATCCATTGAAGATTTTAGTGGTGATTAACTAAATGATGGGCACGAACAAGAGTTATTGTTGCCTATTCTTAATGTGCTCTCTTTTTTGTATCAGCAAATATGTCTAAACCTTGATTCAGTTTGAACGATCAATTTCTTATATATTCAAGCTGTTGAGTTAGTATATCCTCTCATGTCAGTTGGTATGCGGTTAGATATGTTCCTTGATCTCATTTTCTTATTTACTACCTGCTACTGCGGCGACATATTGTTGAAAAATTTAAATGGAAACGTGACTTGTGGGTTTTATTCCCACAGCGAAAGAGCGGTTTTAAGACTGATTCGGAGCAAAAGAGGGTGAGAATCAGGGCCCGGATTGCACCAACCCAAAGGGTCTTGTGTGAACTCTATTGCTTGTATCGGACTGGTCAGAACACGATGTGTCCTGTGCATGCCACGTGTCTCTTTCAATTGATCACGCACACATGGTGCTGCCACATGTGTGGCTTGTCAAGCAAGCTAAGACTTGCCTCTGTGGCTGCCACGCCTTCACCGACTTGGAGCAAGCGGTGGATCCACCGCCCTTTTGCTCAGATCTCTCGCCTGTATATGGAGGAGGATCGTACAAAGAATAAGCAATTTGAGTTTGGTTGGAAATCTAGAATTTCTCGTACTCTCGGTGAGGAGCTCTCAGGCGAGAATCCTCCTTCTCCTCTTTTCTTTCGGTCGTGCACTTTTTTGCTTGGTAGAAATGTGATAGTCTTCGGGTGTAGCTCAGTTCGCCAAGACAACCAGTACTCGGTTGAGTTCTTGGTCTTGCCGTTTTATCTTGGGAAATAGACGTTCACAGAAACCTCCGAGCACTGCTGGAGGGGACGAATCTGTTTTAAGGAGATTGCACTCTGCAGGACTCGGTCGATCCTCTCTGTCTCGGCAGACATCTCAGACGATTCTCTCGGCAGAGCCATCTCTGTCTCGGCAAATCCTCTCTGTCTCGGCAGGCATCTCAGACAATCCTCTCGGCAGAGCCATCTCTGTCTGGGCAGATCCTCTCGGTCAATCCTTTTTGTCTTGGCAGGCATCTCGGACGATTCTCTCGGCATAGTCATCTCTGTCTCGATAGATCCTTTCTGTCTTGGTAGTAGTCTCAAAAGATTCTCTCGGCAAATCCTCTCTGTCTCGGCAGATTCTCACAGCAGATCCTCTCTGTCTTGGCAAAGACAACAGCTCCACTCGGACAACCTTTTGGTGATCGACTTAAACAATCGACAGTTTGAAATTATTTGCTCAAGTCACTATAATAGTAAGTACCTTGAACTCTGGCACAAACTCAGAAGCGTGAAACAAAGCTTTTGGGATAATCTTAAAAAATAAATTATAAGATCGATTTAACCAAACTGACACGAAACTTAATTTATGTAGAATCAACAAACCAGACGGGTTACGCCCAACACATATATCCTCTCATTTGAGTTTTTGATCTATGGACAAGGATTTATATTGAGAACATGTTGTTTGCTCAGTAATTAAGTTGGAATTGGATATGTCTCTCTTACTGTGCCCAGTTTACTACACTGCAGGAAAAATTCTTCCTCTGTCACACATGTTTCAATATGCAACTTTGTACAATTTTCGTTAAATTTTTTTTTACAAATTAAATCTCCATCTCGTCTTCCTGTTATCAAATATTAGCTGTACGTCCCAATTGCAAAGGAGAGGTGTTCATATCATGCATAGATTGTCTTCATGTTAGCAAAGATACACATCATAGTACTCTAGTTAATCGTGTTCCTTGTTCATTTTATATGAGTTCAGTGGATTGTACATCCTTAGTGATTCCTGAATTGATTGCTTTACTCATCCCAATCACTTTTTGGTTATAGTTCACTTCTTTTACTATGATGGCAAGACAATTAGTGCTAGCTTTAGAAGTTTGCCTTTATCCTTCATTACACTCTCATGCCTGGAAAATTATGTCACAGCGAAGTTGAATTGGAGAAGAGAACTAATGCTTTAGTTTTGATCCTACTGCATTTATGTCAAATACTGGAAACAGATGTGAACATATATCACATATCATGTGTCTGCAGGGATCAGGATATTGTTTGCCAGATTGGTTCTAGTGAGTTTTTAGTTTTGAATTTATTTTTGTTATGGTTTATAGTTATGATTATGAGTTGTAATATGCCAGGGGATTTTGTGTAGTACAGAATCTGAAATAAAGCGAGTTGGGAGGAGATTTGCTCGAACAAGTTGGCAGCTATGGTGATGTAAAGCAAAAGCAGAAACATGGCAGGTTGGGTGGAGAGCATACAGCAGAATGGTGATGTTGAATTGTCCATCATCTGCCAGGTCTTGCTCTGGAACACGAACCTTTTGAACGAAAGTAAAGTGCAGTTCTTTTTCATGGAGCTCTTGGTGAAGGACGTGCCTCAGATACCAAAGAATAAGTGCAGTTCGTGATGCGTTTGGCGGAGGGAATGGAATATAAATTGGTTACCTCTATTCTAATTCTAATGGATGATCTAATGGATGATCGAATCGATTCCATGATTTAAGAGAGGCTAAATTTAATTCTACTTTTATTAAACATAGTATTTATTATTAAGGTGATTAAGTCAAGCTGATTGATTGACCCATCGAGCTAGATATGTTTAGACTTGCTAGGTAAGTTAGCTGAGTCTCGTGAATTACTGATATCTAATGGGTTGAGCGAGTTTGATAAAGTTGATTATACAAGGTAAATAGGTGATCATAATAATTTGGTCGAGTAGATCGACTGAATTGGATAAATGGAACGAGCATAATAAATTAATCAAATGTAATTATATTATTTTTT
>JBBUKS010000100.1:16389885-16407035 GCA_038050645.1 Hedychium gardnerianum | reverse complement strand
TACATATGATTGTGCAGGATGAGATGGATAGGTTATCAAAACCTTATATATATATATATATAATTTTAATAGTTTATATATTTTATTTTATATAATTATATATATTTATTGAGATGATATAATTTTGATTATTAATTTTCATCATATATCTATTTTAATTAATAAAATATAAATAACTATTTCAATAAATATTCATAATTATACACGATAAAATATACTTGCTAATAAAATATATATATATTTGCACCTTCTTCCATTGGATCCACAGCAACACGTACTCCATGAGCCTTTCCTCTGCCATGGCAACACACTTCCTCTTCTTCTGCGTCTTCGTCTTCTTCGTCACCCTCTCCAGGTCGGACGCTGGCAGCATCTCCATCTACTGGGGCCAGAACGGCAACGAGGGCACCCTCGCCGCCACCTGCGCCTCCGGCAACTACCGCTTTGTCAACCTCGCCTTCCTGTCCTCCTTCGGCAACGGCCGGACGCCCATTCTTAACCTCGCCGGCCACTGTGATCCCTTCTCCCACGGATGCACCGGCCTCAGCGCCGACGTCATCAAGTGCCAGCACCTCGGCGTCAAGGTGCTTCTCTCCATCGGTGGAGGCGCCGGGAGCTACGGTCTCTCCTCCGCGGACGACGCCAGGGAAGTCGCCGCTTACATCTGGGACAACTTCCTGGGCGGCTCCTCCTCCTCCTCCCGGCCGCTCGGAGAGGCGGCGCTGGACGGCGTCGACTTCGACATCGAGAGCGGCGGCAGCCAATACTGGGATCTCCTCGCCAGGTATCAAATCAAATCAAATCTCTCATAAAAATTCAATTTTTTTCCCCTTAAATCTCAATCTGCATTCGTGTCCATGATCGATTTCTTACGGAATCTTAGATATCTCAAGAACTATAGCAACCAGGGGAAACGAGTCTACCTGAGCGCCGCCCCTCGCAGTGTCCCTTCCCCGACTCCTCGCTCGGGGGCGCCCTCAAAACCGGCCTCTTCGACTTCGTTTGGGTTCAATTCTACAACAACCCGCCTTGCCAGTACAGCTCCGGCGACACCAGCAATCTCGCCGGCGCATGGAAGCAGTGGGTTTCGATCCCGGCGACCAAGGTTTTCCTGGGCCTTCCGGCCTCCCCTGAGGCCGCCGGCAGTGGGTTCATCCCGGCCGACGATCTGACGTCGCAGGTGTTGCCGAAGATTAAAGACTCGAAGAAGTACGGAGGAATTATGCTGTGGTCCAAGTACTACGACGATCTAACCGGGTATAGTTCATCGGTTAAGGGCGATGTGTAGTTTGAAATGTGTTGTTGCTTTTTCGATCTCGTCGTTTTGTATTGATTGTGCGTGTGTGTATGTTGTTAATGTTTAGTTTTTTATATTTAGCGTGTGTTTATTTAAATTATCATATAAAATTTTAATTACGTGATTAGTAGATAATTATATAATAAAATTATGAAAAATAAAATATAACTTAATATTATTTGATTCAATTCTAAATAATACAATAAAAATTTATTTATTTAGAAATTTTAGTATATAATCTAATTTTATATTTACTGTATTACTCTTGATTTAATATTCCTTTTAATTATTTTTTAAAATATTAATTTTAAACCTCTTAATTATTTTTTTGAATATTTTTATAATATTTTGATTAATTCTCGTTTAGAGGGTAGACCATTATTTTTATAACAATAATTTGTTGGGATATTTTTGTCTCAAAGGATAAATATCGAAGGATATTTTTGGCAAAAAAAATTTGTTACCCCCGGAATCAACAAAAATCTTACTTTTCTAAGATTTCCGATTCCAAATTGCATGTCCCTTTTACTGACGTGTCGGACATGAATCATTACTCGAGAATTACCAATTATCTAAATTAAATAGAATTTTTATTAATAACTTGGATGAATAATTAAAATTATCAAAAATAACTCTCAACCAAACGCATTATTCCTGTGAAATTGATTCAAATACTGCCTTCTCCAAATCAACAATGATAAAAAGCACAATTTGATAAAACTCCAACGACAAACAATGCTCATCGTGACAAGGCAAGGATTTTTTTTTATTTTATTTGCTGCAGATTATAAAAAACTAACAACGATCATTTTCTCACACAGACTCAAAACCATATCTGCAAATTAGAGTCATTGGCTTAATCTAATCACAAATACACTACCATGCAACGATGCTTTCATATTCATTTAGGTTACAGCCTAAAGCAAGGCCGAAGGAACTACAGATGGTACATCCTTTTCTTTATGTCTTTGAAGTCTGCGACAGTAACATTATACGAGATTAACTTCCACAGGCCATGCACTCTTCCCTGTTCTCCAAGGAACAGGCAACTTGTGCCATTTTGGCTTCTACATCACCGTTCTCCACTTTCTCCACTGCCGTAGTATCCTGCGTCCAGCATATTGAAATCAATATCAAAACATATAAATAGTGTTGTCGATCGTAAAACAGCAATTCTGAAATTCAAATTGACCTGAAGTACGGAAGTGTCTACAGTGAATTTGATTGCATCAGCTGCGGCGCGAGTTCGCAGGTAATACATTCCAGTTTTCAAGCCCTGCATTCGGAAGGATGAATAACATGATGTCAATGCAACTTGAGATAGAAGATAGAAACATCGTTTCTAGATAACCAATTGAAGATTGCTAGCTAAGAATCAAAAGCGGCCAAACCTTAGACCAAGCATAGAAGTGCAATGATGTTAGCTTTCCGAAATTTGGCTGGTCTATGTGGATGTTAAGGCTCTGGCTCTGATCAATGTAGCACCCACGATCAATGGCCATATCAACTAGTGTCCTTTGCTTGATTTCCCAAACAGTTCTAGTATCATGAATGTCTCATTAGCAATTAGGATAAAAAAGTTTTAAAAAAATTTGATTTGATTGAGTGATCTCACTTGTAAATTGCTCTCGAATTTTCTGGAATTTCAAGGATCTTAGCAACAGAACCATTCTCATGAATTATCTTATTCTTAAGAATAGGCGACCACAAACCCATCTCAGTCAAATCATGTAGGAGATGTTTGTTCATTACCACAAATTCCCCACTGGAATATGTAAATTGGTCATATAAGGCTGAACAATACTTATGGAAGAATATGATTGAAAGCCATACCTTAGAACTCTGCGAGTATAAATGTTGGATGTGTATGGCTCAAAACATTCATTGTTTCCAAGAATCTGGCTAGTTGATGCAGTAGGCATAGGAGCAATAAGAAGTGAGTTCCTGACACCATGCTTAGCTATCATCTCACGTAGTGCAATCCAATCCCATTGGTCAGAAGGTGTAACATTCCACATATCAGGTTGGATAATTCCCTGTGAAACAAAAAGGAAATATTGACACAGTGATAACTTAAAAAAAAATGTGGGGGCAGTGCCAAAACCTAGAGATAAAGCTAGTTCCAAAAACTAATAACAAAAATACACAGATTCAAACCTTGCTAATAGGACTTCCTGGGTATGTTTCATAAGGGCCATCGGTAATGGCAATTTCAGAAGAAGCTTTCAAAGAGTGATAATATATGGTTTCAAATATATCCTTGTTAAGCTGCTGCGCCTGTGGACAAAGTGGATTACAAAAACAAAATTTTATTATAGCAGTAAAGATAATAGTTGAAATGATTCCATTTCAGTAGCTACCTCGGGAGAATCAAATGGCATGCCGAGTAAGATGAAAGTGTCTGCCAAACCCTGAACACCAATTCCTATTGGTCTATGTAGCAAGTTTGATCTTCTTGCAGTTTCAACTGGATAGTAGTTCACATCAATTATTTTGTTGAGGTTTGCTGTTATTATTGCTGTAACCTAATTAAGCAAAAAAAAAAAAAAGTGTTAGCATTTATCTTAAGTTGATCCGATCAGTATTTCATGAATTAGGCCTGTCAAGTATTACCTCTCCAAGCTTCTCAAAATCAAAGTATCTATTTGAGGAGCCACTATTGCCAACCAACCTAGATGGATGTGACTCTAATGGAACTCCCTGAATGGAAATCATAAAAAGAAAATAGAAAAAGTCAGTGGCAAAATCAGAGAGCTAACTTGGTAGATATTCACACAAAATATAAACAAAGATCAATGATAACACCTTCTCCCTAACAAATCGAGGTAAAGCAATAGATACCAAGTTGCACACAGCTGTTTCAGTAGGACTGGTGAACTCAATAATCTCAGCGCATAGATTGGAAGATTTGATAGTGTCAAGATTTTGTGGACTACTTTTTCTATTGCAAGAATCCTATATGGTAAAGACAATATCTATAAATGTCTTTTACAAGAGTTTAGTAAATTGTAGTTGAAGTCTGTACCTTGAAAAGCATATAAGGTCTTCTAGTTTCAATCTTTGATTTAAGGACCTCAAACCAAAGATTCTGAGCTGCAACGACCTTCTTGTCCTTCCCCTAAACTCATAGGAAGAAACAATCTGAGATATTAATTCAAATATACAAGAATTTGAAACTTACTAAATGGAAAACAATTATTCTAACAAGAAATGAGTACAGAAGCAATTACCACTTAATAAGGCAACATTACAAGCTGAATTAATATATTGTGGAAATAAATTTTGACTAATATACTATCAAACAAGATTTAGAGTATCATTCCATTTAGATACTCTTGAAGAAAACTATATAGATAAAATATAAAGTCACAGGTTAGAAAGAATACACATGTTCATACATGACATGTCCCATTTCCACAACTTGTATGTTGTTATTGACTATTAAAATTGTTGTCTTATATCCTAATATACTTGGATAGATAGTTGGCTAATACTGTCTTGGTCGATCGTTGCTGGCCTTGGCCGACATCATTCTCATGATTCCATTCCAACAACAATTCTTTTAGGTGGACTTTGTTCTTCAACTTTGCCCAATGTGCTTCTTTTCTATCAACAATATTCTCAAGATTTTGAATACGAAGTGTTTCATGAAGCTGTGCCAAATCCTTTAGTTGTCCAAGCTTGAGTGCATCATCCTCTTGAACACTAAATGTTGGCAATTCTTGAAGATTAGTTAGTCTCCCTACATTCTCTATCATCAACCAAAACTTAGCATTTGCATAAATGTATCTCAAATTGATCAATTTACACAATTCTTATGGTATAGACTCTAGTTTATGACACTATGGTATCTTCAGCTAGCGTTCGCAAATTATAAAGGTCGCATAATGAGCGAGGTTTTAATTTCAGAATTGTATGATAAATCAAGGTAACAGAGGTGAATCAATTTACCAATATGTTTAGATAACTCCTGGAAGCCACACCCTCTCACATCCAGAACGCGAATGCTACTCGCCCCCATGGTTTGGCACACACAATTGGTACCTGCATGGATGCTAATTTGTTCTAATAGATTTCAGGATCAATTCTCAACAGGGAGAAAATATCTCATTGGGTGTCTGATCTCCCCATGCAAAGGATTGCTGTGTTATATTAAAATGTCCCTGATGATTTACTTGTCTATATCTTATCGTGGGGCCGATAATACTAACAGTTTGGGATGAGTAATATCACCCAGAACGCAAATGCTTCTTATCGTGGGAACTTTTTTGGACAATTTTTTTGTAGCAGTCCTTTTGTATTATTAGGTATTTAGCAAGTGACATCTTATTGATTGTTTTATAATCAAATTGTGCCCTCCAATATCTTCTTTCCTTCGCCTAATAGAGATTTAGACTCAAGCTCACCTGATAATTTAAATTTAAAATATTAAAAAAATGAAAATAAAAAATGGTAAAATTTGATTGACTAAAACTATGGTATTAAAATTGATTTTTTTATTTATAATATTTAATAATTTTATAATATTATCATTCATTTATAAATTAAAAATCAAATCGAATTCGGCCCACAAGCCATGCTAAGTCCAGTCCCATGCGGGCCTAGTGTGATCCGGTGGTCGCCTAAATTAAATCAAACCCAGGATGACTGCGGCCGCCCTAGCCTCTACTCGCTTGTACTCGGCTGGCTGCAAGACTATATTTGTTTGTGGACTCTTATAGTTTATTTAATTAAATTTTGTATTGTTGTTTATGCAGGTTTGTATTTGACGTGTTTGGAGAGACACTCGTCCTTGTATACCTTTGTTAGGTAATTCCTACCGCCTATATGAAACTCTGATACTATATTTGCTTAGTTTACTATCTCATGTTTCTATTTTCTTTGTTATAGTTTTTTATTTGTATGTGAATTAAGTACATATTGATCATTAGTGTGTTGTCTAGTTATTTTTAATTAATGTTGTAATATATTGGAAACAAACAAAATACAGAATGAAAGAAGTTGGATGTATAACAAGAATATACCTGGACGACGGGGTTTAACTAATGAGTTTAAGAATGGATTAGAATAATTTTTGAATTTTGCATCTAGTAATGTTCAGTATATGGATGAGAATAAGATAAGATGTCCGTGCAGAAAGTGTCACAATTGTAAATATTTACACTGTGATAAAGTATCAGAATATTTTTGTAGATTTAGTTTTACCGCCAATTACTATAATTGGATATATCATGGCAAAACATTCATATTTGATGAGGATTATGGATAAAACATACAAGTCTTAGTTAGTGGAGATCAGAGTTATTATGATCAGTTAAATCTATATCATAGGATGATATTTGATGTCGCGAGTCTGAATTTGATTCCTGAACCACATAGTGCAAGTTCTAGTTATCCTCCAACAGTTGAGCAAATATTTACTACTTATGCTTCACCATTGGAAGAGGTACAAGTACCAGGTGGTGATGAAAATGTGAATAATAAAGCATATTTTCAATTTTAGGAAGTTTTGAGTGCTGCAGATGAACCATTGTTGACTGGTTGTGACACTCACACTAAATTATCTCTCACCGCAAGATTGTTGAATGTAAAGGCAGACCATAATGTGTCGCAAGATTATTTTAATGATTTTGTTCAAGTTATTGAAGAGGCATTGCCACGTGATCACATATTGCCTCCTGATTTTTATAGTATGAAATCACTTGTAAAAGAATTAGGTCTTTCGGTGGAAAGAATTGATGTTTGCAAAGATGGTTGTATGCTATATTGGGGAGATGATGAAGATGAAGATGCTTGTAAATTCTATAATCAAGCTAGGTACAAGAGCACCAGAAGGTCGGGTCGTCATTTTCAGAGACAAAAATAATACAGAAAAATGTTTTATTTACCTTTAACTCCTAGGTTACCAAAGGCTTTATGCATCAAAGGTCACTATTGAACACATGCCTTGAAAGAAGGTCTAATGTGTCATCCATCAGATGTAGAGGCATGGAAAATTTTTGATACAACATATCCTGAATTTGCAAAGAAGACTCGAAACATTAGGTTAGGTCTCTATACTGATGGATTTGCTCCATTTGACAAATCAAGAAGAACTTATTATTGTTGGCCAGTAATCTTAACTCCGTATAATCTTCCACCTGTTATGTGCATGAAAACACTGTATATATTTTTAACATTGGTCATGCCTGGCTTGTAAAATTCAAAGAAGTTAATAGATGTTTATATGCAACCACTGATTGCGAAGCTGAAACTATTAGAACTGAAGGAATTTAGATATCTCCACAATGATATAATATTATCCACTTTTGACCTAAGTCCTCATGGTTTTATTTTTGAGCTTTATCCAAAAGGCCTCATACCAATGGAGATATCTTTCCCTTATAAGCTCATGATCTTTCCCATGCGTTTTTAATGTGGGACTTTATTTGCAACCTTACAACCCCAACAATCCCCCCTCAAACAAAGGACCACAGAGCCTCCCTTAAGCAGAAAACCTATTCGTTTGACATTCGATCCTCGACCCACTAGGTCTTCCTGCCCCTCGGTCCACAACTGACCTACTAGGACTTTCTTGCCTAACTACAACTATGTCTTCCTTCCTAGTGTTTGATCCTCTTGATTCGAACATGGGAGCCCTCACTTCCTTTGTTTGAGGTTAATATTCTACTCACATGGCTCGATTAAACCATAGCTCTTGTACACAGTCGGCGGTTAGATCTTCTGGCAGTCCGTGCTATGATACTAATTGTTAGAATTGAAGGAATTTAGATATCTCCACAATGATATGATATTATCCACTTTGGGCCTAAGCTCTCATGGTTTTATTTTTGGGCTTTACCCAAAATGCCTCATACCAATGGAGATATCTTTCCCTTATACGCCCATGATCTTTCCCATGCGTTTTCAATGTGAGACTTTATTTGCAAACTTGCAACCCCAACATAAACAACTATGGGATGAAGGTTTTCCTACATATGATGTTCATACTAATCATATGTTTGTAATGAAAGATGCTCTTCTTTTGACCATAAATGACTTTTCGGCTTATGGTATGTTATCGAGATAGAGTACCGCTGGATCTTAGGATGTCCAAGATGTATAGAGAGATCAAAGTCAATCAGATTGAAACATGGAAAGAAGCCGAGTTATTTTGATTGTCATAAATAATTTTTACCAGCAAATTGATGTGTGCCAATCCGCAAGTGAACGAAATCTATCTTCAAGTAATAAAAAAATCAAATCCACAAGGAATATTGGTTAAGTACTAGTATACTAAGCAAGTGTATTTATCTAGACTAATTGTGATTTTGGGTTGTGAAAGAGTAAAAGATCCTAGAGAAGAAATCAGAGAATTAGGTGAGGAGAGAGAGAGAATTGAGCTAAAGTAGAGAAATGAAGGAAAGAGAGTGATCCGAGAGAAGTAGATGGGGAAAGTGAGTCTATGACTTTAGTTTCACCTAAATGATTGCAAACACTGAATCTATATTTGATTTCCTATCCTCAATAGTTATTTATGTAGGTAGACTATCCTATGTATCCGATGTGAACTTTTGGAACTACACCGATGTTTCCGTTCTAATTAGTTGTCTACTTTCAGAGCGATAGAGTTGAGGTGTTGTTTTTCTAAGGAGATCTTTGTCACATGATCCCATAACCCCCGAGATGCCTCCTCCTATTGTATAATGATGAATTAGAATTGATCCGTTAAGATCTATGATAGCCTATTACTTCTCGTGGTATACCGATCTACTTTCGTGGGCAACTCTCCACGTCTCGGGGTTTTACGGGTCGGAGGATTGGGTTCTCCATTAAATTCATCCCCAAATCCTCATGGGATACAAATCTTATGCTTTGACATCAAGATTGTATTCAATTAGTAGATCCAGACCACAAATACACATATCCTTGAACAAGAACAATTCAAACTCTATAGATTAAACAAGTAGTGTCTACATATCAATAAGGCTATTCTCTAATCCTATCAAGACTCTACTCTATGAAATCAGAGTTACAACTAGAAAACATCATGAATACAAGTTGCAATCAAGATAATTCATAAATGAGGAAGAAAATCTTAGTCTCAATGTAAATAATCGTCTCCGGTTGCTCTCCGATCTGAATTCTAGGTGTTGAGGCATTGAAACCTCCTTGAATCCACTCTCTAAAGTCTTCTTTGGGCCCTTGGACAGCACCCAATCAAGAGCTCCCCTCTTCAGATCTGAAATCAGTCTTTTATACTAAAATTCCAAGTGCCCGACATGGGTCATGCACGCCGGCATGACTCCCCTCGTGTCGAGCATTGTGGCTGTTGGCAAGCGGCGGCACGGGCTGTGCCAGCTAGCACGACCTATTCATGGTGGAAATCTGAAGTTTTGCAAGTCTGGTACAACCTGTGTCGGCTAGCACAGGCCCCCTATGGCACCTGCTGGAAATGCTGGAAAATCAGGCACGACCCGTGCTGGCTAGCACGGGCTACCCGTGGTGAACTATGAGGAAGCCTGGAATCTGGCATGACTCATGCTAGTTGGCATGGACCCCCCCGTGTTATCCATTGTGCTTCAGGAAACTTGTCCACGACCTCACCAAGTTGGCCATGGCTCGTGGCAGTTTTTCTTCCTCTGGAAAGTTATTTCGTACCCCGTTTTGACTCCTTTTTGCGCCCTATCAAGGAAAATAAACAAGAGCAGCTCTCTGAACTAGAAAAGTATCAAAATGAAGCATGAATAGGTGAAAACATGGAATATATGCATAAGACATGAGATAAAATGTGTGTCAACCTATGATAAAAACTCTATATGAAATACACACATCAAAATCTCCCAAACCAATCCTTTGCTTGTTCTCAAGCAAACATCAATATTTAGAACACATGTGAATGATCTCTTAAGCTTAATAAGTTCATCTAATCCCATCAAGTAGTATTATTATAAAGCAAAGACATACGATTAGTTTCACCAAGCCTGCAAGAAAGTCAAAGTACACAATGCATAATTTGCTCCTAGAGTGTTCAAGTTCTGATCTAAGTCAAGTCAACATTCCATCATGTTCCCAAAGTTTCTAGCATTATGCACTTACCTACCATATGCGACGTTCATTCCCTCTTCCCAACATAAAGTCTTAAAGGAGTACTCGGTATCAAGAGAAATCTAATGGTTATTTCCTAGTAACCTAACTCAGTCTCAAAGGGGTAACATCTTAGTTTCCACTCACGACAATTATTTTTTTGTGATAACATATTCTTTTATTCTTCTCTCTCTCTCTCTCTCTTAGCTAAGTGTTTGTATTGTGCAACACTTGAGTAAAGACCTTTTTGAGATCAGATTTTTCCAAATGAGCTGACAAGAACCAAGGTTATCCAATAACTAAAATGTTGGGAGAAGGTCATCTATAGTTACCAAGGTACTAGGCCGACAAGATGAATCATGACTAAGTTATACTAAATCAACTTTTTGGAAGCAAAATATAAGTGAAGTGAAATAATCAAACTTTCAAGTAGAAAATTGGTGAAACATCATCAACTCAACAATGCTTTTGTAATCTTACCACAAGATATAGAAAATATGAATTACCATAAATTTTAAAAGTGCATTCACATGGTATCATCAAAATATTGCTTGAAGGACAAGTCTATGCATGCATGCTTCAAGTTGACATAAAAAGAGCAATATGAATAAACAAAATATGTTGAATGAAAACAACTACTAAACTAACAAGCTATACCAAAACATCACAAAAAGGCACACTGAACAATACTAACAAAAGTAAAACAAACTAACCCTAAAAGTGAGACGCTCTTCCAATAGAATTTGATCAACATGGAGGACGAGGAGGAAATTGAGAAAGGGGAGGCATGTCAAAATTTCTAAGGAGGTGTTCCCTTTCTCTGGAGATGGATGGATCGTCGAGGAGGAGGAGATGGGAGCTCTAAGGTTTCCTCCTAAAGGGAACCCTTCCCCAAGGAGAGGGGCTAAACCCCAAACCAAAGATTCTTTAAAGAGGGGAAAAATCCCCCTTTTATAGTGTTAGGGCACGGGCCTTGCCTCCTGGGCACACGACCATGTCTAGAAAGCACGACCATGGGTTGAGGTTCCACAGCTTTGGAGGCACGACCGTGCCTGGATGGAATGACCCCCCTTTATGAGGAGAAGTCACGATTGTGCCTTGATGGCATGACCGTGTGTTGATGAAACACTAGAGGCAAGACACGATCGTGCCTTTTGGGCACAACCCTGTCTGAAGTCTCCCAGGAAGCTCATACGGTCGTGCCTCTGGGCACGACCGTGGCCTTGGTTTCTACTTGGGTTGAGGCACGATCGTGCCTCTGGGCACAACCGTGCCTCTGGGCACGACCGTAGCCTTGGCCCTGGCTGCTTTGTTTCCTGCTCTACTTTCTGCTTTGCATTTTGCTCTGCTCTCTATTTAAGCTCTATTTTTCTCCAAAATGCATCTTGTCAATGAAAACAAAGAAATAGTAGATCTTTAAATGAAATAGGACAATTATATTGATAAAATAATGAGATAGGGTGCAATAATGTAAATCATGCTCATGAAATACAAGAAGATGTATGTCAAAGAATGTCTAAAAATATATATAATCTACGCACATCACATATTTTGCCTCATAGAAACCTATTCTGCATGGATATTATCAAGGATAGAATGGAAATCAGAAAAATCATATATAGAGGACCCTGTAAGATACTCATGATGAGAGAAAGAAGGGTCAGCCGCTTCTATGTTTAAAGTGGGTGGCTCATCCATGAATATCGGTGGTTCTTCTCTCTCTATTGGTGACCTCTCTCTATTAGGGTGAACCACTGGTGTATGGGGCATTTTAGAAGGGGGCAAATGTGGCTCACTAGATGGAGGAATTGGTGGTACTCGTTGCAACCTTCAATTTTATGGGTTGGTAATAGTGGTGTAGTCGATATTTGGCAATTTAAAGGGTGCACCTTTCTTCAATACGAAAGCAAATGAATCTATCTCTCGAATGAACATCCTAGAAGATAAACACACCCCTATATCAATACTTGGACTGCCCTCTACGCTCTCCAACTCACTCAAATCATAATGGAGGATTTCAGTTATGTGGGTAATTAACCCACCAACCATTATTGTCCCTGAAGGGGCCTTCCCGGCCTTAATGAGATGTACAATAAAATGAGAGCCAAAATCTATTCTCTCTTCATTCATCATACACCATAGGCATAAAAGTTCACTAAGCCTCACAACCCCTATACTATCTCCTCTCACAAAAATGGTATTTGTCATTATCCTATGGAGGTAGTAGAGTACTGGATTTTGGAGTTGGGAGACTTTTTCCCTTGAGGTTCATACTCTCTTGCTCTTGTCAATTCCCACCAAAAAGTAGAGGCTTTAAAATCCTTTAGTATTCTTCTCTCACCCCTAGCAGGAAGTTCAAAGCAATAAGTGAATTGTTTTAAAGACCGCTCATAATCATCATTAAACATCCAAAAAGTGATCTTCCCCTCCTGGGTGTGATCTCCAGTCAAAATTTTAGATTCAAATGAACTAAGGAATCAAGGGTTATCCTAGCATAAGTGGGACAACGAATACTCATCAATTCATCCCAAGTCACTCTACTAATCAACCAAGTCACATCCTCTTTGATCCCTAGAACTTCCACAACATGTTCATCTAAATATCTAGTAGGAATAATCCTACACTTTACAAGGATGTCATAATGTGCTTTATGAATTTCATCATGAAAAATGATACCATAAGGATTGTTACCCTTATTGCGTGCTTTCTCCTTTCCCTTAGCTTTGGAAGTAGATGCTTCTCCTCTCCTTGTCCTCTTCATCTTTGCTTCAAATAATGGAGATATCTCAAAGGATAGAGGTTTTTTGAAGGCTTAATCACACAGGCAAAGAGAGAATATGGAGATTTAGGGCAATAAGAGACTTATATGTTGGTGCTGGAAGCACCAACTAATCGAACCTATATTTTGATAGATGATAAATGTTCAAAGTTAAGAGTTGTTGTTATCTAATGAGTTTGACTGAGCGTGCAGGAAGCTCAAGTAGAAAGTCCTAAGGGAACTTAGGCAAGGTGGAAGTCCTACTTGAGGCTAGGCAAAGAAGTCCTGGTCAGTAAACTGGGCAAGAAGACCTGATCATGGAGATTGGGCAATGAAGTCTTGGTTCAGGGGACTGGGCAGAAGTCTTGGAAGACCGAGGACATCAGGCAGAAGTCTTAGGGGTCGAGGACACTAGGTGAAAAGTCCTGGGAGTCGAGGACACTAGGAAGGAGTCTAGGCGGGTCGAGGACCAGACGTCTAAGGAAAAGTCTCGGAGGTCAAGATCAAATGTTGAGCGAAAGTCCAAACAGTCTGGCGGTCCAGATGTTTGGCAATAGCTAAACTCTTCTAATAGGAGTAGGTGAGGATGCGTTCCCCATTGAGGGAACAGTAGGCGTCAATTCGACCTAGGATTTCACGAAAAATCCAAAAGTCAGAATCGGACAGTCCTGAGATTGTCGAACAACATTTATTGTGTTATATATTCTGTATGTGCTAACTCTGCAATGCAGAAAACATAAGCTTAGAAACTGTTGAACTAGGCGCTTGGAAGGATCCAGGTGCCTCAAGCCGAACCAAGTGCCTCAAAGGTATTGAGGAGACTCAATCACCTTGACGTTGGAAGGATGAGGTGATAGCCTCTGATTGGTCAGCGCACGTCAACAACCAGGTGACTCAAAGGGATTGAGGTGCTTGGGTTGGGATAGACTCGACATTGTCAAGCTTCAACTAGATCGAGCCACGTTAGCGCTAGAGGTGCTACAAAGGGATTGACGCAACTGGAGATGGATAAGCGATGGCTAACTTGGATCCAATCAGATCAACTCAGATAGAGGCGCCTCAATTTGAATAGAGGTGCATGTATGAGTCAATAAAAGAGAACTTCAACCAACATCTTTGAACAATAATTCTACACCTTCTGTACTTGAGTGCTGCTTTGAAAAACTCTCCATAATGTTGTAACATTGCTCCGATGACTACACACAAGTTTCTACATTAAATTCATTGGTATAATCACATTTTATTATTCTATTGTACTTTCAATTCTATATCTCTATAATCTTCAAACTGATAGTGAATTGCCCAACGAAAGTACTCATTTGGGTGCAGGCCTTGGACAAGTCGTCATAGGGCGGTGAACCATGTAAAAAGAAAGCGCGTTAGCTTGTGTTGTCTTTCCTTGTTCTATTTTTATTATTCCACTACTTTATACTCTCGAGTTTACGAAAACATGAAAAATCCACGAGCGTGCCTTTTTTTCGTTTTATTTTTTTTTTACCTTAAGTCAGAATTGGTGCAATCACCTTTTTTGACAAAAAATTTCATTATTTTTTTATTTTTTAAAAATTTCTCGAAGTTAGTGTAACACCACTTGAGCAATTTTTTTATTCTTCTCCCGCACTACTAATCCAAGACCAAGTCTTGGTACATTCTTTTGTTGTGTATTTGTTGTGCAAGATTTTTTTATGGCCCATCAAGAAGGCTATAGCACATCCCGATAGCCTCCTTTCTCTAGCAATGATTTCGGGTACTAGAAGGGTCGGATGGAGTACCATCTGAAGACAGAGGAAGAGATGTGGATCATAATCCAAATCAGATTCACTCTTCCCACCAAAGATGGAGAACCCCTTGCATGTGACAAATGGGATGAACCAACCAAGAGGAAAATCGAGGCTGACGCTAAAGTGATTCAAACCCTCCAATGAGGCCTAACCAAAGAAGAGCTGAACCAAGTCGGACCATTCACAAGCATTAAAGATATATGGGAGAAACTCATAAAGCTACATGAAGGGACCTCCGATTCGAAAGTAAGTAAACATGATTTAATATTAAATAAACTGTATAATATTAAAATGCAGGAAGGCGAGTCGTCTAGTCAACTACACGCCAGGATCTAAAATTTGCTCAATGGACTCAACTCAATCGAACAACAAATGGAGAATCGAGATATAATAAGGTATGCTTAATGCCTTTCCTCGGAATACCTTGTGGGCATCTATGGTTGATGCATACAAGGTTTCTAAGGATCTTTCAATTCTTAGGTTAGATGAGTTATTTTCCAAATTTGAATTGCATGAACAGATTAATACATGCCCTGTCGAGAAAGGGATTGCTTTGCTTGCAAGTAAATTCAAGACGAAGGAGTCAAAGACCAAATTCTGACCCGAACCTGAATCCGAAGACAAATCAGACTCAGAAGATGACAAGGACATCACCTTCGAACTAGTCAGCCTAGTTTGGAAAATGCTAAAGAAAAAGAAGATGGTTCAATCAAAGAGCAAGAAAACTAGTCTGAACCGAACCACGAAGCCCAAGTCAGAAGTAACATGCTATGAGTGCAATCAGAAAGGACACTACAAGCTGAAGTGTCCAAATATAAAGCGAAGAAGAAGGAAGGTCCTAAAAGCGACATGGTTCGAGTATTCGGAAGAGTCAGACGAAGAAGAAGATATTCCAAGGAGTTTTCTAGCATTACCGATGCAAGCATAAGTAGACGAGACTTAGTCCGAGCCTGAATCCGAATCTGAAGCCGAGTCTGAGTCAAGCCACAGATCCATATCTGGTTCAGAAGGTTCCAATACCGCTGTAAGTCTTTCTTTAATTGAAAAACTATATAGTTTGATTTTTTTTACTTAACTAGAAAATTGGCTAAATCTAATGTTCAGGTTAGGAAGCTCATTAAGGAAATTGAATCCCTTAAGGAGGAAACTAACCCAAGTTTCTCAACTGACCATGTTCAAAATGGAACCTCAACTAAAGTCCAATAGCTTGAGGAAGAGAATTCCCTATTGAAAAGTCAAGTTAAGGAACTAAAAGGCTCGTTGGAATTGTTCACATCAAGATCCAAGTGTCTTGACATGATTCTTGGAACTCAACATGTCACGCCCCGAGAGTGTACTTATCTGTTGAAAAACGGACAGTACCTCCCCTTATGACAATCACATAATCCTGGATACAAAACCACACAAAACAAAATAAAATACCCTACTCGGGTAGCACAACCATGCAGTAATATTAAGTACCCCACTTGGGTATCACAACCATGCAGTAATAATAAGTACCCCACTCAGGTAGCACAACCACGCAGTAATAAGAAATAAGAAAAATAAGAAACCCAAATACTCAAATAGCATGCCGGCATGGCTTAAAACTCCAAGTTCATATCCAAAACCAAAAAAAACTAAGTCCAGGTTTTTATTACAATGCGGAAAGAAATATAAAGTGCGGAAGTAAAATCACAAAAACAATGAGAGAATCACCAAGACTCAATGCAATAGGGAACGACACAAGCAGAACTCTCCAAGAGACCCAAACTGCTAACTTGAAATAAAGTAATATGAAGGGTAGTGAGTACAAGAAAATACTCAGCAGGTTTAGAAAGACAGTGCACGAACAATAAACAGTATAAGGAGTGTAAAAGTATACAGTCTCAGAGGTAGATACTCACCAAAAAGAAAATATGCTCATGAATGTCTCTAATACACATACACTCTAAATAGCTGCACATCATATCATGAGTAGTGCAAATGATAAATAGAATGAGTACAACATCTCCCATGCATGTACAATCAGTAATCCATATAAGTAAAGTATGGTATCTGTGTGTATCGAAACAAGTATATAAATTGGAGTCTCGTATGTGGAAGCAACGCTCCACCACAGGGTATACAAATGACCAAGACACCCAGCTCGTTAGCTATGGACCACGGGAGAAACACTCTACCATGATACTCATGGGTAGTCCATTAATGTTAGGGTCCCTATTTGCGGGAGAACGCTCTACCATGAATGGCCTCATGGGCAGACAGG
>JBBUKS010000100.1:16322602-16380085 GCA_038050645.1 Hedychium gardnerianum | reverse complement strand
CTTGTTTGTTTAGTTTAACGAGTTGTTCAAGCTTGTTTGTTTAATTGATCTTGTGTATATTGAACGAACATAAATAAACTCTTATCAAGCTGAACACCAAACTTATTCACAAATATTTAATTCATTTACGGGCTTATAAATGGCGTCGTTTAATATTTACATCTCTAATTGTTTTGTTAAAAATGAAATAACAAATTTTTGATATTTTGAGGGTAAAATTAAAAATATCGCTTCTTTGTTGGGTCAAACAACTAATTCCCGGTCTTCCACGCCGTCGAGCGCCGGCTCAATCACACTGCAATCAGCCAACGGTCACGAATAAAAAATCAACTCGAATGGACGGCCGCGATTTGCTCCAGAGATAAGCTAAAATGCTCTCGTCTTCCTGATTCAATTTCCGTGCTGCTGCTGCTGCTTCTGCTGCTTCTGCTTCCCAATTCGATCGAGGAGGAGCATTCGAACCCAGAGAAATGGCGCTTCGATTCGACATCTCCCTCTCGCACCGCCTCCCCAATCTCCCTTCGTCCTCGAAGTCGAATTCCTCCCCCCTGTTCCCGTCGATTTCGATGCCCTCGCGGTCCGTCCGGCGTCGCATCCAAGGCAAGACTCCTTCTTTCCCCCCTTATCTTTTTCTAGTTTGTGAAAAGGTCTTTCTTTTTTGTTTATTTCCCACTTCCGCTTCAGGCGTCGAGATCGGGTTCAACAGGGGATGGAAGTGCATCCGGATCAATTGCATTGCTCAGGGGGAAGGAACGGCCGCTGTGAGTTAAATTTGAGTTCTCCCTCTTTTGCTTGTTTCTTATGGTGTTTTGACTTTAGTAATTTCTGTTGTTAGCGTGAAGCGGTGAAAGAGAAGAGCGTCTCGGTGGTTCTTTTGGCTGGTGGAAAAGGGAAAAGGATGGGGGTAAAGTTTCTTCAGCACGTGTTACTCTTCTTTATGGCGATGGGCTTATGTTTATGATTCATCTTAAACTGTTCGGTTATTTTTACTACATTCTTGTACTACTTCCTTGCTAATAACTGCATAATTATGGCCATTCATCTGCACTAAATCGTGTTGTTGTTTCCTTCACGGTCAAAACAAGTCTTGTGAAATATGCACCAGCTTACACACGAGAGACTAGTGTGGCCACAACAAGGTTCTCAAGTGTATACGTTGACTAAAGTTTTTACAGTTATTAGAATGTGTACATGAAGCATATTTGAAAAGTTTTTTATTTGTAGGTTCCAATGGTTCATAGTGATCTTTACTTCAATCGATAGGAGGAAATGCTTTGCAAACATGACTAATTTCTTACAGTAAAGAGCTTAGTCATTATCTTTGTAAATGCAATGGCACAATTGCCACTTGACCAAGGTTTGATCCTACTACTGTGACACTAAATGCACTTTTTTCTTTCTTTTTGCCCATTTTGTGGCCAAAAAAAAAAAAATCAGTACAATCTAAATCAGTCAACTCATGAGACCAAGTAAATAATTTTAGTCATTTTACTGTTGTGTTGCTTGGAAAAACGTAGTTAACTCATGAGATCATATAGATTTAATTATTGTATTGCTTCTACCCTTTCCATACTTGCCAGGTATAGACATCCTTAATTCTGAGGTTTATCTATGAGTCCGAAATCTCTGAAAATCATTTCATCTGCATTGCCTTAGTGATCTTTTAACAAATTTGCTAATGTTTATGCCTTCACATTCTACTCATAGACTTGCATTTGCTTTAGTTACATGTTTTGATGGGTTAAACATGGTTATGACCATTTTGGGATTCAAGTGGTAGAGCAATTCAAGTTCAACTATGTTGATTTACTATATTTTTCAGAGAAATTTCTATACATTTGTTTGGTTATCATGTATAAACTCAAGTTTTTATTTATACTCAGGCAAGCATGCCAAAGCAATACCTTCCACTCTTAGGACAACCAATTGCCTTATACAGTTTCTTTACTTTCTCTCAAATGAGTGAAGTGAAAGAAATAGTAGTTGTGTGTGATCCGTCATACAGAGATGTATTTGAAGGTTAGAAAACCTTTATTCAACTTTTCTAGTTTCATACTATGACTTTGATGCTGATCATGAGTAGTAATGTCAGGCAACATTATTTCATTTTGTAGATGCTAGCAAAGACATAAGGGTAGGTATTAAGTTTGCCCTTCCTGGCAAGGAGAGACAAGATTCTGTCTTCAATGGTTTTCAGGTATGGAACATCAATCTTGTATTTTATTTCTATTTACCTTCATTTAAGAAAAGTAGCAGCCTAGAGAGATTGCATTCACATTATCATATCATATCTCTCTAGTGCATGCAAGCTAAAATACAGGGTGCTGAAGTTCATATTCATACTTCAAATACATGACTCCATAGAGCTAGATGCCGAGCTGTTCTTTTCCATCATTGGCTTTCAATATAGAAATTGGTTATCTCTTGGTTAGAAAGTCAGTCTTCATGTTGACCTCGTAACTGAACATGTCCTAGACTCCTAATGACTCCCTTCAAACAAGTCTCATATGGTTATGCAGAGTGACTTTTATTTCTCATTTTTTAATGATTAACCTGAAGAAAGTTGTGTGCTTATTCTACAACTTCATTATGGCGATATTCTGACCTGTAATTTTAGAGGCTGTGAGAGCACTGGAGAGATCATATGTCCCATTTCAAAGTGCGTTTGTGATTGCAGGAAATCGACGGAAGCTCAGAACTTGTGTGTGTTCATGATTCAGCTAGACCTCTGATTACTCCTAAAGATGTCAAGAAGGTTTGATTTTTCTTCTTCGATGACTTAATGTGCTAATTACCATTTGAGTTGTATAGCCAGTTTGAATGCGGTGAGTGGAATAGAGATTTGGTATTACAATAATGGAATAAATAGAATCTGGTTTTCTACTACATATGAGATAGCAATAATATACACAGTTATATACTTACGTCGACATTCATCTGAATGTATTCCCAATAATGTCTCTTGTAGAGTCATGTTGACAGACTTGGATAGTTTTCTATATCTTTGTTTCCTCTCCCATAAGAGTAACGCCAACTAAGAAATATGCATAACAATAAGATCTTAAAGGATTTAAACAAGCAGGGATAATCCTAATAATCCTTATCTTGATCCACCTCATGTTGTATCTTATATAGCTGAAACTAGCTCCCAGGGCTATGGTGCAGCGGCAGGGCGCCCAAGTTGTCACCCAGGCACTCGCGGTTCGATCCCCAACTATGGCACATTTACAGGGATTTTTCCTCCAAATGGGGCGCGCAACCAAAGGATGTTGGACTTCTGGGTTGCCCGCCGCAAGCTCTTCTCGATTTACCTTGGCGATTGGTGGGAAGCTTCCGTGGGGCCGGGCCGGGCCCGTCGCCATGTTCACCTGTTAACTGGTTCATCATTTTTATATATATATAGCTGAAACTATAATGTTTATTCAAGTGTTTGAATAGAGCAATCGTAGTGTATAGCTTTCATTTTGATTTATCATAGACACTATCTTGAGCCCAAGTATGCTTGTAAAATATTTTTCTATACACCGTAGCTTGAGAGAACTGCAACTTCTTTTACTTCATTTGTTTTCTAGAAATTATGGTTCTTCAGAAAGGCAATCTATCCTATGCCTTGGGAATAAAACTTACTCCATGTACTTGTTCAATTGATAGGTCATGCAAGATGCTTGCACGAATGGTGCAGCTGTTCTAGGTGTTCCTGTAAAAGCTACAATCAAAGAGGTACATAAGATTATTATTATTGTGAACTTCTCTTTTGAGAAAAGAAGATTCTTAAATGTTGAGTGCGTGCAATGAGATCAGATTTGCACTTTGCAATAAATTTGATGTGCTCTTTACAGGCAGACAATGACTCCTTTGTGGTGAAAACACTCGATAGGAAAACTCTCTGGGAAATGCAAACTCCACAGGTAGCTTGGGAAATGCATACAAGTGCAATCACAATAACATTTTGAAAATCTATGGATTGCTTTTTGTAGGTTATCAAGCCTGATTTGTTCAAAGCTGGCTTTGAGTTGGTTAACAGGTACACTAATTTGGTATTGATGCACTTCTTTTAGCCAGTTGATGAAGTATAAAACAAAAAGAAGAAAAAAAAAAGTGGGAAATAAGTAAATGCTGCTGATATAAGTTTAATAAGTCGTGTCAAAAAACACGCAGTGGAATTCAGAAATAAGTAAATGTTACTGTAAACAGAATAATTCCTATCAACAAAGTGGAATTAAGTACATTAATTCATGACTTTCTATCAAATGATTGTTGTTGCTGATTGTTTTAGGACTGGACCAGCCTCTTAAACATTCCTAATTTGGCTGATTCAACTAGCTGGAGTGGTTTTGATCAATGTCCATACTCCATATTAGCTTGACCTCATAGTTAATAGGTATCAAAGGTTGGAAACCCCAAACCAGACCTTGCTTTTTGAAGTTGTACTTTTAAGGTCACCAAACTTCCATCTGGAATTGATCTGACTGAGGTCAATTCAGGTTGCTTAAGAAAATAACAGAAACAAAGCGTACCCAAAAGCCAAACTTCACAAAACAAGGAACCAAAGTTGTTCCAGAGAAATGATCTTGCACTCACCCACACACTCACTCACACACACAAAATCTATTCATTACCCTGTTGACTATTCTTGATTGCATTTTTGACCATGTTAAATTGATTTGTCAATTGTTTCTGTTGTATTTTAATTGGACTTGGTCTTCGTCAGTCTAACCAGTTATTATCCAACCAGTTGAACCGGCCAACTAAGTCCAATTTTGAACACTACTTTTTCTTCTTCTTTTTCTTTTTTGATACAGCAGCCTTTTGTTAGTTTAAAAATCTCGTAGTGGATTGCAAATTGCGATAATTTTAATGAACATAATATCAACTGGAAACTTTCGTTTAGCTAAGAATTCTAGTTTTTCCTAAACACATAAATGGTGAACACTCCTAAATGAGTCCGAAAAAGGAAAATTATATTAAAAAAATTCTTACAATAGTTTTGTAGCAATTTAACATATTTTCTAATTTGCAACTTTTATTTACAACTTGTTCCCTGAATCAGAGATGGACTTGAAGTCACTGATGATGTCTCTATTGTGGAGCATCTCAAGCATCCTGTCTACATAACAGAGGGTTCTTATACAAATATCAAGGTATTCTTTCTGTTCTTGGTCTGAACTTCCATGTCCTATTCTAATCTGAACAATCAACGTCAGTAATTTATTTTGTGATATTCGAAACCTGATCTTACATACAGCTATTGAACGCAAAGGCACTTACAATAGAGTGCTCTGTTCTGTACTTCATGCAGGTTACAACCCCAGATGATCTTCTACTGGCAGAGAGGATACTGAACATGGGAGCTGGAGTGCCTGCTTGATCACAAGAAAATTGTTATTCAAATTTTGTTGGACCTGAAATTTCATTGTTTTTTAATAATAAAATCTAGAAACCAGTTTGAAATTGCTTGTTGGACTGGTTACATGTATTGACTGGATATCTATTACATAAGATCGTGCCTTACGATGATCTGGGTTTGCATTTGTTTGTTCTTTTTACTCAGAAGTTGAAAAAAAAAACATTTATTTATTTTTTTAAAAAAAATCTCATTTTCATTGACCAGCAGGGTATTAATAATGAGCATGGTCTTCTGGTCAACGGGACTGGCAGGGTTGAGCTGGAAGTCAACGCTCCATTATGGCCCACCAGCAGCTCATCCAATCAAATCACAGATAATTAATGACTCATCAATGGAATGGATGGTTCAATTAAGATGGGCGGCGAGTGTACCAACTCGACCGCTGATACATAAATATATAAAAAAATAATAATTCATTTTTTTTCTAAAAGAAAAAAAAAATCACACAGAACAATAATACGTTAATTAAGTGAACCATTCCACCGCAGGAATTGAATGTTTGCCTTCTTCATCAAGTTGCAATTAACTATCTCCATCCACTTCAATAATTAATTTTATAATATTTTCTTTACAAATAATAGTCTACTAATTAACACAATACTAATTATTAATATGAATGTGATTACTCTTCACTCTTATGATATGATAGCTAATCGCGTATACAATCATGTGGTCCATCGGCGATATAATTCACAACCGATGAGTGCGTCGCGTTGTCGAGAACCTCATCTTGAGAATCAAATTAGAATTATTGATGATAGTGACCAAAGGCAACTAATCCCTCTTTAAATTTACATGTATATATATGTATTTAACAAGTTTGATATGGCAAATATTTTGTGAAGTAAAAAAAAAGAACTAGTAATAATATAATAGAAATAGCATTAAATATTGTTCCTGAAGACAGAAATTACTGTTGCAGAGTACGTAACTTGACCTGTCAGGAATTTGTTTGTTTCGATCTGGTCTCTTAACTTTTTAAATATTTGGCCAAAATAGGGACAAAAATAATTCTGTGCATAGTTAAAATTATGGTTAATCACTCAAGGACAACAAAGAACAGAGACATCTTCTAGGATTTGGCATATCTCACACTCACTCTCTGATGCCAGGCTGAATTTTCAGTCAATTATTGTAAATGTTGCTCGACTCGACTAGACCAATCGATTCGATCGAATTTAACCACGCTCATTGAGACGATTGACTTGACCCGAGTATAGGCCACCATGCCAAGAATTAACCTTGATGGATGCATGAGTGGAGAGGATAGGAAAGGGTCCAAACTAGGATTCAGCCAAGACAGGTCATCAGTCAGCTTTTGTTTGCTCTATTAAATGCAAAAAGGGGTGCTGAGACTCATAGCGAGGTGAGAATTAACCATGAAAATTATTACTGATATTAAAAATAAATAAATAAATAAATAAATAAAAATCTTTTTTTCTTTTTTTTATTTTGTAGCTTTGTGAGGACAGTGGTGCATGGTCACGGACGGCTTGCTTTTGTCCCACCTCACAGAGATAGGTTTTTGATAATATTGAGTTCTGACAAACTGAACCTGTTGTTGTGTGAAGGGGGAAAAAAAATTATTTAAGGTTTTTTTTTTCTCTCTTAAGAAAAAAAAAAGAAAGTAAGAAAACATATATATAATTAACTTATTAGGAAGAAATTTTCTCTGATGAATGAATAAATAAATAAGAGCAGGCGGCTGCTAGCTTTGATGTTTCAGAAGTTTCTACAGACGATGTTGACTAGTCTTCAAAAGTCAATATTTTGACCTTTAGAAGGGAAGGGAAGGATGAATCACTAGAATATCGTAGATTTTTATTTTGACTAAAGAATATTGTAGGATTTGCTTGACTTCGTATTAATATCTCTAAACTGTTAAAGTCTCCGCAGGCTCATTAATAAATAGACATTTTATCATTTATTTAATAAGTTTATATTGAAGAAGAACTTTGACATACATGTATACATATATACATGAATAGACCTTAAAATTTCTTTTTTTTTTTTATTTATCCACAAAAAAGGTAAGAGTACTGAAATAAAAGAAAGATTAACATGAGATTATGTTACAAAACCTCATTAACTAGCTATAATCATATCGTAATTTTCTTGACAATATAATATAATTAATTAATTAATTAATTACCATCCTCCCCCTCAATCAATATATTCACTTAGCTTGTGGGAAGCCTAGCTACTGGTTTTCTTTTATGTGAATAGCTGAATGAAGGGAGTCAACGACTCATGGCAGCAACAGCTCATCGCCGGAGAAGATGAGGACCACAGCATGGTCATGCCCGGCTTCCGATTCCACCCGACCGAGGAGGAGCTCATCGACTTCTACCTCCGCCGGAAGGTCGAGGGCAAGCGCTTCAACGTCGAGCTCATCGCCTTCCTCGATCTCTACAGCTACGACCCATGGGAACTACCAGGCGTGCATATACCTTATCATACATAATTCTTACTCTAATTTCATATTTATTTCTTCTCTCAAACTTTGATCTCTTTATATATATAGCTTTGGCCGCGATCGGAGAGAAGGAGTGGTTCTTCTACGTGCCTAGGGACCGGAAGTACCGGAACGGCGACCGGCCTAACCGGGTGACTACGTCGGGGTACTGGAAGGCCACCGGCGCAGATCGGGGGGTGAAGAATGAAAGTGGCCGGCCGATCGGGCTGAAGAAGACGCTGGTGTTCTACTCCGGCAAAGCTCCCAAAGGGATCAGGAGTAGTTGGATCATGAATGAGTACCGGCTTCCGCTCGGTGACTCCAACAATCTCTTCCCAAAGGTTTGTTAAATTGCAAAATTATATATATATATTTAGATCTTCTAATTTGAACCGTGAATTAAATCTGAATTAGGGTTTCATATTTCATACAGTCACACCTAAGAAATCCAAGGGAATTAAAGTAGTAGATTCATGGATTGCATGCTTTTTCTTAATTAATAGATTTCTTGATCTTCTTCTTGTACTGCTGAGATAAATCCAATAATTATCATCAAACATATAAATTTTCTTCAACTAATTCTCTCAAAAGGGATGCATACATCTATATATACATGTATAATCTCATCTGGTGCTAGGGTTTCTCTTCCTTGAAGAATGAATCAAGAATTTGAGGCTTAAGTTTCTTGCTTAATTCACTACTCTTTACCCCTTTGAAATGAAGCTTAATTAATTTGTAACAAATTATTAGAATGAATTTCTTTAGCAGGTTGAGATCTGTCTTTGCCGTGTCTACAAAAGACCTGGAGCTGAAGACTATCCTCGAGCTCCCGGCACAGCTCTTAAGCTCTCATCTTCCCGCAAAATCGCCGATAACTCGCAGCCGAACAATTCACAATTCAGCGAGAATTCATCACCAAACCCTAACGAGTACTCCCAGTTCAGGCACCAGAATTCATCAAAGAACCCTATCCAGAACACGCTGAAACAGCAAAGCACCGGAGGATGCAACTCCACCACCACTCTACTCTCATCATCCTCCAACTACATGCTCGCTGCAAAACCTAGAACCATTGCTCTCCGAGAGTCCAGTGCTAACTCGGTTGCTTCGAATACGTCCTACGAAGAAGACAATAGCACTTCGACATTTGCTCGGAAGATGGGCGAGCTGAATAGCTTAGCAGGGTTCAACCAGATGATGAATCACATGAACACTAACCCTAATAATCAGTTTCTCCATCACTTTCCTTCTCAAACCACCCAACTGCTTCCTTCCAATGCTTTGCCATTGCCATTGCCATTGCCACTGCCACTGCCACTGCCACTGCCACTGCCTGGTAATGTTTCAGACAACTGCAAGCTCTGGGATTGGAATCAGCTCATGGCGAGTAATGGATTATACACTGATGCATGTTTAAAGGACTGATTCATACATAGCTAGCATTCATCCAAGGGCAAAAGGATGGTTAATTATATGATATATATAGAGAGCGTGTTCTAAGTTAAAATGTAATGTATACAATAATGTACTAAACAGATCTTGCAGGACACAATCAAACATTTTAGTTTCTGATCAGTACTTCGTGTGGTTGATTGGATTAATGGAGCATGGGCATGAGATGATATATATATAATTTATGATTGCGTGCATGTGTGCGTGCATGCTTCCATGATTGGTGCAAGACTTGCAGAGAAACTTGTCGAAGTAGAATTTTCAGCTTTAGTATATATATACTGCAGACATGTGATTGTACCATTTGTCTTTTTCATCTTCTTCTTCTGTTTTTTTTTTTTACTCGTGATAAATAAAAAAATTATACAATTTGAAGAGGAAAATTCTTATTTTGTCTCAATATTGTTGTTCTTTAGTTGTGTATGTATGCATTAGTTAGAGTTTAATGATCCTAGGGTTGAAGATATCAAACATGATTTGATAATAAGATAACTTCTCATTTCAATCCAAACTATGTGTATATATATATATATATATATATATACGTACGATTAAATTAAGTGCAAGTATAAAATAGTATTTATATTATATTTTAATAATTAGATAATATTTAAACAATGAATAGTAAGGAAATGACACTAATTAATATAGTAGTGATAGGTCACGGGTTATCTTAGGAGGTGTTGATTTAGAATAATAATGATTAAATTTGATACGATATGTATACCAATTTAATTTAATCAATAAATTTATATTTCTTAATTCATATTTATAATAAAATAAAACATAAATTTAATTTATTAGATTAAAATATTAAAAACAATACGAGCTTGAAAAAAAACATGAATTCCTCTCAATACAATTTTTAATAAATAAATTTAAATACGATTAAGATCTTATTCATTCACACCCCTCTCAATAGATAATTTGCATTGGCCAAGGCCTTTTAGAAGAAGTAACTCGACCCAATGATTCCATTTCCTAATAATTGGGCCTTGACCTTTTAAGCCCAATTGTAGCAGTTACATCTAAATCGAATATGCTTAACGAATCTAGAGGCCCAAACTTTGGCCAGTTCAATGCGTGCATTTGTAGAATTCTCATTTACAAAAACCCAACAAACCGCCCAGTTTCATACCCGACTTATGTTTGGTGAGTGAATTATCAGATGAATCGTTGGCCATTGCATTGACCAATCACCCAGTTTCATACCTGACTTATGTTTGGTGAGTGAATTATCAGATGAATCGTTGGCCATTGCATTGACCAATCATTAATAAGGTAAACGAACAGGTTGACAGACGTTGGTGGACCTTGCGCTGATCCAATAAAGCGAGGCTCTCGTGCCGTGTCGTCGTCGCTTTCGTCGCTTCTATTTTAAACTCTCTTCGTCAGGCGAAGGAAGGAAGGAAGGAAGGAGCGAGCGATGGCGAGTCTCTTGAGGTCTCTCGCGTCGGTCGTTCTCCTCGCTCTCCTCGCCGTTGACGGTATCGAGGCGACGGAGCAACGGGAGTTCGATTACTTCTTGCTGTCGCTGCTGTGGCCGGGCACCAGCTGCGCGGCCACCCGCCATTGCTGCTCCGACAACGGCTGCTGCCGGTAATCCGTCTATGCCATTTTCTTCCCGTTCATCGATTTCTGATCCTTTTCCTCCGAAATTTCTATTTCAAGTAACGCCTGTTACATGTTGGGTGCTTTAGGGTTTCTTTGTGAGTTTAATGATGTGGTTTTTGAATTCGTATTCTGTCAAAATCTCTATTTTTTTTTTGTTTTTTTTGCTGTTCTGTAACTCCTAGAGTAAAGTTGTCCTGATTGTATCTTTATTGGTTTTTGCAGATCAAGTCCTTTGCCCGAGTTCACAATCCGTAAGTCTATCCTATTTTCTGAAATCCTCTTGAATATTTCATCCATTTCTCTGGTCATTTTTTGTTATATATATGAACAATGAAGTTATCCCGGCTCATTGACCTTCAATGTCATTTACAAGTGGTAAAAATTCTCAGGAAATTGAATAGGTCACTATTTGAAAAATGTTGCGACAATAAAATGAACCTTCTCTAATACTGCAAATGTGTTTGAAAGATGTAAAAATTATAGGTGCGAACATATTAACACAGTAACAACACAATTATAGGTAGAAACACTCTGAAATAGCTAAAGTTTTTACATTGTTGTAATAATTTTACAATTGTTAACATCCAAAATATTTTGAGCCTGCATCGGATGGCATAATAATGATCATATGTTGAGTTGTTCTGAAATCAAATTGTTGCCATTCATTTAATTAATTCATACATAATGCATTTGCTGATATGCAAATTCCTTATGCTGATATTTTTAAAATGTGCACCTCTTACCTCTCCTTTTCTTAGGTGCTTGCGCCTTGGCCTTACTCCTCTTTGCTTTCTAATTTCTTCTAACATCTTTAAAGGCAATGTGCTTGATCAAATTCTTCTAGCCCAGAAATGACATAGTTTGAACTAGGTCGGTACCAACCTGCCTAATCATGTTTCAGCTGTCTTATCTTGAACAAATGTTAGGTTGGCCCACTGCCACCTGATTGCTTCCTCATGTAAATGTAGATGCAAGTAAATTTTGTTTAGAAAAATTAAGAAACATTATAAATTGTTGTCATGTTGTAGTAAGCATTTTTCAGTCTGGTGTAATTTAGCTGGTATGAATTTTGTACCTTTATGACAGATGGACTGTGGGTAGACTACAATGATGGAACATGGCCAGCATGCTGTAGTCACTCTAATTTTGACATAAAGAAGGTTTGTATATCCAAATTTGTTAAAATAATACAATTCAGAACTATCTTACTTGACTTGGAAGTAGCAACGGATATAATGTCGTTTCCTTTTCTTCTTTTACAAGATTACTACACTATTTCCAGCTCTTGAAAAGTATTGGCCCAATTCAAAATAATCTTACTTGACTTGGAAGTAACAATGGACATAATGGCATTTCCTTTTCTCCTTTTACACAGATTACATCACTATTGCCAACTCTTGAAAAGTATTGGCCAACCTTATCCTGCAGTTCTTCATCTCTTTGCTTTGGTGGAAAAGGGTTGTTTTGGGCACATGAGGTAGCAACTTTCTGGAATTAATAATTGTTGTTGTTTTTTCTAGTTTGCATAACTTATCTCCTTTTCTTTTCTCTTTTCTTGCATGTGAATTGATGTTTGGATGTGCACAGTGGGGTAAGATTCTTGTTTGTTTACTTGCAAATTTATGAATAAGGTGTTTCTTTGTTCTCACTGCTCATAGATCAACTAGCCTAATTCGTGGGAAAGAGTGTCTATTGTCTTTCAGAGAAAGCATTAGTTTTGTTCTACATTTAATTTCCATCATCAGTCTAGTGGTTTACTCTCAGTTTCGGTGCTTAATTCATTAGATTGGACTGTGGTAATTTGGAACTTTGTAGGGCCTAATAATATTATGTTATATTTTCTTAAGCTTTTTTCCTTTTGAACAATAGTGGTGGTGCAAGGTAACATACATTACAAGATAACATATGGATAGTTGGAAAAAATGTTACTATATTTTTATGATTTTTTATTCTCGATATTCACTGATTTCCTGCAGAAAAACATGGGACTTGTTCCTACCCAATAATACAAGATGAATATAGCTACTTCTCCAAAGCCTTAGATCTGTACTTCAAATACAACATGACAGTAAGCACATCAAATGTGATTTGGTGCATTGTTGGGCTTCTTTTGCAGTAACTTTATCCTAAAATTTTAAGCTTCATCTGTTAAGGATTTTATCATTCTAGGAAGTTCTGACTAGTGCTGATGTTCTGGCAACGGACGACAAAAAATATCCATTGAAAGACCTTGTGGCAATCATTACAAAGGCCTTTGGTGCAACACCACAGCTAGTTTGCAGGCATGGTGCTCTTGACGAACTTAGATTGTGCTTTTACAAAGATTTCAAGGTCAGTTCGGCATTTATGCATCTCTGTCTGTGTTAATCTTCCAAGATATTACTTGATTCTGAATATTTTGTTTTGTTTCTGTGGTAATATATTCTAGACTTACTGCACAGTGCACATCGATGAATCATGACTATGATCTATGTTAGTCCCAAATATGTAGGGCCAAGTTAGACATTATTCCTTCACTGCATCACTACCAATCAAGATTTAAAATATTGTTCCAAATTGGGTTTTCAATTCCCTGTCGAAACAATATGGTATCTGTGCCATTCTGAATATACTGACCTGTGATGCCAAAACCGAGGAAGAGAAGCAAGAAAAAGAGAAGACGATGGAAATATGTCTATATCAGATCCATCGTTGTGGAAGTCTCGTCGTGAAAGAATTGGTCATTTGTTGAAGCTCCATGCACCACCTGTCGATTGATGCAGAGCAGTTTTTAAAACCAGGCTATCAATTTTTAGATATCTTAAATCTTTAGTTATGTTAACCAATTCAGAGTTTTTATTGATCTCCTCTACTCACACACTTTCACAATTCAATTTATACAACTATAGAAACTATTGATCATATATTGCACATCTATATATTGTTTCTCTTCATTTCTCAGCCAAGAGACTGCGTTGATGGTGCCGATGTTCTGATTGGCATGGCGAACAAACAAAACAACTGTCCTAAATACGTCAGCCTACCAACATATACTCCTGGTAAGTTTTCTCAATACTATTAAATCAATTAACCTTTTTCTTTGTTAAATTTTCTGTTAAAGTGAAAATTTTCCAACTAGAAATGCAGCTGCTGCAGCAGTTCTTGTGCTTATTCTCACTTTTTTTTTTTGGGATTTCAATTTCAGGGCTTATGGATATCAGTGAATCAATTGGCCTGGCCACGTACAACCCCCTCAGTGTAGCTTGAATGACAATATGAACTTGATGTGCATAAAAGAAAAAGGATAGAAAAGTTTATTTTCCTTCCTCACGCACCAAAGTATTTGACTCAACGCAAAGTTGATGCAAAATGTCACATCGAATATAATAAAAACATAATAATTTGCGAGTTTGATGATGGATCTAAATGAATAGAGTTGTGGTGGTTTCGTGTGTGTGATTTTCTTCGCTATGGTAAAATATGTACCCAAAATGTATTTCTCTTTTACACAATTACGACGGTTCTTCAAAATATTTCGCTATTAATAATTTTACACGACAATTTTTATTATGTTTAGTTTCGTATTTCACTTTTATCTGAATATTTAGAATTGACTCTTCCGAGTTGCAATAATAATGCAAATAACCGACAATTACAGACTAAGAACTTATCTCCACCGAGAGAAAAAGCAAAATACACAAGAAAACAAGAACACATAAATTAATTTCACGTAGAACAACTTCAATAGCATCAGCAAATTTGGTGATATACATGAACGAACCGTAATTACTAGACTCAAGAACAGTGAGTTGTTTCAAACTCAGTGCAACATCACTAATTACTTGAACGTAAATAAATTCAGATAGCACCCATAAAAACCTGCCTAAGCGAGAAAAAAAGGGGGCAAAAAAACAAAACCGCTGGTTCAACAAGTTAGTAATGCTAGCAATGCGACCATGCTCACTCGTCGTCTTCATCATCATCCAGGTGTCCGGCAGATGCATTAAGGGCATTCAACCGTTCAACGAGCTTTGCCTTCCTTTCCTCATAGGTGAGCTTCTTCAAATTATATCTGCCGGCCACAGTTTAAGACATCAGAACATCATAAGCAGCTGAATATTAATTTTCTTAATGGATCTACCTCTTGTACTCCTTAGGTGGTTGCTTTGCAGATTTCACAGAAATTCGATTGAACTAAGAATAATCAAACACCAATAGCTAGTCATGCTGATCGGTCTAGTCAGTGAGGGGTGGAGAATCTATTGGGCCTACCAAATTCATGCTGAGAGATCAACTAAGCCGAACTGAAGAGATCATATGAGCTGGCCGAGCCAACACAATATTTCATACAGGGATATTTTATCATTTTGAATATTGTGTATTCCTTGTAACTTTCTACAAACAAAATATAGTTTGGTTATTCAACCTAGGAAATTGCAATTTGCAAGCATGCATCAAACTGTACACCACATAACTATATATGTGTGCAAGTAATAACTTGACCATATCAGCAATCATATAAAAACGAAGCACCTAAAAAAATTTGAGAAAAGTAGAAAGAATTCAACCCTCATGTAGGATGCAACATGACTGCCGAAGATATATTTCCTGTGAACATCTGCATCGAGTTGCTTTTCATCTTTTTTAAAACCAGCAAACCTCTTGTCACTGTGAGGAATATCAAGTCCACCGTCCAATGCCCCCTACATCCGATTGTCTTCCATTAATCCATATGCAAAGATTCAAATTCAAGAATAAATAAGCTATATACATATGGGTATATAATAAGTTTGAGAACCAAATGTATAAAATAGCAGATAGAAGTATCACAATTTTTCTACTGAAAATAATCAATCAATGAGAAAAATAATTCCAACAAGCAGTTTTGAGAGAAAAAGGAAAAACAGTAAAAAAGGTCAGAGAGAAATCTAGACATAGATTTCATAAACAATATCCAAAAAATGATAAGTGAAGATAATTTCCCAAAAGAATTGCAAACAGTACATCTTGGTCTCTTTCCCTGTTCTACTACAGCCACCGCTTCGGAAATAACAGTTCAGCACAGCTGATATCTGAAATTGATGAGACATTCATTTAACACTACTAAATGCTAGTGCATTTTCAGACAAAAAAAAACTCCCATTTTAAACAACTCTTATAATGGCATATGTAATCTCAATGTTTACCAACATTGAGAGCATAAGAATTCCCTTTATCAAGTTCATTAAGAATAGCAATATTATTTGTCGAGGATTCATGAGATCAAAACTAGAATTAGTAAATTAGAAACCCATGAATTATGGAAGCAAAGAAATTTAAAAAACAGAAGCCTCAAAGACAATACAAAAAACAGTAACACTAATAAAGTATAATTCAGAAAGCACATTATACCTTGAGAGCCCCAAACACTCGGTTGCCAGTTGTAGTCCTCACAAGACCAACATCAAGAAGGGCACGGAAAGGCCTCCTGCTCTCAGTGGGTTCTACAGAAAAGTCTTCTCCAGTAGCCTATCCAAGAGATTAACACAAGTTGTTCAAGTCTGTAGGTAAATACTAGTAAGAAACTACACAAAAGGATAAAATGTGTACCTCTACATTCCCCTCATATTCTTTGTCCAACTCAAGCTTCTTTAATACTCGCCGAGCCAAAAGAAGTCCAGTGCAATAGGCTATATAACAGCAACTTTGGCTTTTTAATAACCATAACGTCTATTAAGAAAGATGAGTGAGTGGTTACCTGCGGCATAGTTAGTTAAACCAACTTCAAGTCCATAATGTGGGAGTTCATGAGAATAAGCAGATGCCAGAACCAGATCACCAGCAATGCTTGCAGATGTGATTTGTGCAATGATATCCTTGTTGGTCTACCGATTATCTCATTAAGAACTCACCATAATTGCTACCGGTAAATTATAAGCCAGGAAAAATGAAAGAAACAAGTATGAGACTAGAAGCAATTTCCAAGGATACAAATCTAACAATAAATCGGTATTTGGGAGTATTTTATTTGTTCTTGTCCTGGTTAATCAACCTGATGCGTGCACGGTAATCAGTCTTCCCCTCTGTAAAATAAGAAAGATACATGTTAACCAAACAGAAGCATCCAAACAAGCAAATAATTCTAAAATAAATGTAGCACGTCTCCTTCTCTTGAACTTGACTTGAAACCGTTTGGAGTAAGCCTTTGTCTTCTGGGTTTTAACAAAGGCCTGAAAAATGGATAACATCGTTGAACTAAGTGATATAAACACATCATAAGAATTTGGTATAATAAAGAAGAATTGGATGTCCCAAAACTCAGCAATTGACATAAAATATAACATCAAAGAGGATTTGAAAAGGAAATACACAAAACCCAAGCATATGGTACTTTCATCCATCACCGGTAAGAGAGTGATTAATTACCGATTTCTCAATAAAGCACATTAACAACCAGAAGAATGAACATATAGACATGTAAAGACGATCACAACAACCAAGAAATAAAGAAGGAAAGGGTGTCTCTGTGATCCATGGATCATTTAGTATGTCCTACAAACTTTATTTCGATTTGCATAAAGAAATAAAATACACATTAATAGCCGCATATGAAATTTTCTAACGAGTCAAAGAACAAAGGACGACTGACACCGCTTCCAAACTTGTATGATCGGAACGAATAGAAAATCTAAGCACAGAGAAACGTAACAAAATGCACACCAAGAACGACTGATTCCCACACCAAACTTGTAGGATCTGAACAAAATAGCGAATCTAAGCAATGAACAGACCGATTGAACGACGAGATTAAACCAAACAGAACAGTAAAAGCGACTGAGTCGGGAAGCATCTCACCATTGGTCGAGATCTCTTCTGCTGCTCTCCCAGCCAGCGGCGTCGAAGCGGCGAAGGGTTTATCAAAGATCCTCTGCCAAAAAAACAGGGAAAGAAAAAAACCCTCGAGCGCATCAAGCCAATTGCCAAATCCGACGGCAGACGAGATCGATCGAGAAAAAGTTCGAACAGGTCAAATTGAACCGAACCAGTTGACTCGGTTTTGCTCTCGGGCCAGCACCGATCTGTAAAAAATTATGAAAATTTTTAATATACCGCAATCATACCGTCATGATTAAATTTTTTAAATAATTAATTAAATATTTAAAAAATTAACTAACGTGTTTTAATTTTTTTTTTTTTTTGAATGAAACAACAATTTTGAATATTGACGATTTAAATAAATCTTCAAAAATATTTTTTGATTTATCATAGTAATTGATAGAAAATTTTTATAATAACAAAATAATTACATGCTAAATTAATATATTTGAAAAATTGAATATCTAAATTATTAAAAAATATATGATATATCATGTCAAAATTTTGAGCATCGATATCTATAAGATTTAATATTTTTAATATTTTGATATATTAAAATAATGAAATATCACAATTCCAATGAATAAATATGTAAATATAACTTTTAATATAATTTTGATATATTGAAAATATCAAAATATTAAATAATTTTGATAGGAATGATATAAAATTTATAGTATATTAAAATTTTAATATATTAAAATATTGATATGATATTGATACATATTTTTTAAATTTTGATATTTTTGATATGATGTATCAGATGATATAAATTTTTCAGTACATATGATATAAAAATTTCAGAAATAAATTTTATTTTAAAATAGCATTTGATATAATTTACACACAAATAGAATTGTAAATTTATAAATGATAAATAATATATCAGATTTAAAAAACTTAAATATTTTTTAATTTGTAAGAAGCACTAGAGAGAGAAGGGTTTATAAAGGATTCTCTGTGAACAAATAGAGAAAGCAAAAAAAAACCTAGAGCGCAGAAAAAATTTAAACAGGTCCAATTGAACCTAACCAATTGATTGAGTTTTGCTCTCGGACCAATACGATTCATAGACAAAAAGGTCCAATTGAACCTAACCAGTTGATTGAGTTTTGCTCTCGGTCCGGTACGATCCATAGAAAAAAAAAAGGGAGAGTAAAATGAAAAAAATATAAAAAAATTTAATATATCATAATTATATCGACACATATAAAATAAATTGATATTAATGATATATTGAAAATTTAAATATAATATAATATCATACTAAAAATTTTAATATATCAAAATAATAAAATATTAAATAATCTCGATGAATTAATAAATATAAATTTTTTTTTCTAATTTCGGTATATTGAAAATATTTAAATATTGAATAATTTTAATATGAACAATATAAAATTAATACTATATCAAAATTAATACTATATCAAAAATTTAATATATCAAAATTCTGATTTGATATTAATATATATTTTTAAATTCAATTTTTTTTAATATGATATAAAATTTTCAATCCGTTACAATATATTTTAAAATAGTATTTGATATAATTTTACATGATGAATACAATTGTAAATTTATAAATGATAAAGAATATATTAGATTTAAAAAACTTAAAAATTCTTTAATATTTAAACACTAGAGTTTTTATTCTTTTCCCGCATTGATATTTTTTTAAACAAAAGTGTGACAGAATCGAGAAATCTCATTTCTACTATAAATTTAAATTATTTCCATAAGAATGAACTTAGATTGAAATGAAATGATCTGATCGGTTCAAACACTAGGAGTCAATTTGAAACTTAATTATAACTAAATCACAAAACTAAAATGTTCTAGCAATAAACACTTCCATTACATAAATTGGATAATTGCTAGTTCAAGGAACAAAATGCAATTTAATATTAGAAAAATTGTCTCGCAAAGCCTTTCTAGCTGAACATATAGGGAAGAGGTCTCACAGCCATGAAGGCATCAACTACCTGCCACACACACAAGTTGATAGACTCGTAAATATAACAATTAAAGGAGAAAAAAAAGACTAAGTTTATGCTCAAACAAAATGGAATTGTTCTTCTTCCTATATTTAAAAAGAAACTAATTGCACCTAAGTTTCTATGGTAATTTCTAAAACTGATGGATATTAAGGAGAAATAAATTTTGAGTTTCTGTTCACTGATTTGTGTCTGGGTAAAAGAATTCATTTGGCTCCAAATGAGATGAGGAATAGATTAAAATGAATTGAAAAGAAATTACCCTTTAAACTTGTTTGGTTACAACAACAAAATGACATAACTAGAGGTAATATTCAGTAATTATTTGACCTTTCGATCCATCAACTCTTCCAACAGATGCTAATATACACATATACAGGCAAGGGACAGGACGGGACAGTATGATGGTATGTTGGATGATGATGATGATCATATATTTGTGAGGTTGGTAATTATGAGGGTACAAACACATGTATATAACACCATATACCTTGGATATCTCAGATATGATACTTCATCAGAAATGAGCAGCTACCTTTAGGCACATGCATGTTTCGTACATTTTACATTAATAAGTAATCTTATATTAGATAAAAGCCGAAGGATGTTTTTCACTTCTTGAAGATCCATGGAGTCAAATTGTCCATCCAAACATCTAAATTGAGTCATTAAAATAATAAACCATTCATATTCCATTGCAACCTACCAAATGAGCCCAGGGTCTGATCTTAGTGTAGAGTATACTTTGATCAAGGAAACTAAATATGAAAACAATTCCTCACCTCATCAGTAACTAATGCCCGAGCCTTGCAATGCCTCTCTACCATTTCAGACAGAACCTCTATGAGACACTTTTTTACTTCACCCGTTAACATTCGTCCAGCTCCATACTCCTGACAAAAAAAATCACGAAATGTGTTCTTTAGTGAAACAAAAGAAATACTTGTCCCCAAGCAAGGCATATAAGATCAAAATCATTTCCTCATCCCATGCATGCTAATCTTGCACAGGCACAAATAACGCAATGGATGGCAAACTTAACGGCATGAACGTAATCTTGGCAAGCACGAGTAATTCATATTTTTTTAAAGAAAGTAGGGTTCAAGGTTCAGGGTAAGATCTCGAGAAGAACCTTCTTTATGTGATCAAGTTTGGCATCATCTTCAAGAAAGAAACTCAGGAACTTGACAGGAATATCAACCTGGTAAAGACAGCCATAGAAGCATTTCACAAATGAACAGACTTCAGAGATTCCAAAATAATTGAATTGCTTTTATGACCATCACCTAAATTTGCAACTTAAAAATCTCCCATTACGGTAAAAAAAGGATTATCACTAGCAAAGATATATACCCCATTAGAGACGTGTACTTACTTGGCTCCACCTTCAAAATCAATGTTCCTTCAAAAGAATGCCGAATGTCGAGTAAATTTTATTTTAATATTTCTTGTGTTTCTCAACACTCAATCAGTGCTTAGAAAAGGGCTAATGATTGATAAGTATGAGAATTATGAACACCAAATGTGATTTAGGCCCCAATTTGGTAATTGGGAATACATAGTGGAATAGGTACTTAATGATTTTTGCCCTGGTTTTCTGCTCTATAAATTGTGAAGGTACAGGGGAATTCATGAGGAACATATGATAATAGACTGCATGATTTTTAAAAAAGAAAAAAGAAAAAAGAAACAAAAAAGGTAAAGGCATCTAGATCAATAAGCTTGGTAGTGGAGTGCCAAACTCCTGATGTTGCATACCCAACTAAAAAGGTCATTTACCATATATTTCCAATTCCTTTCATCTATTCACTCTTTATAATTCAGGAGACATACCTCCAGGTTTGCTCCATATTTCCTGTGGTTCTCTATTGAGTCTTGGCCACCAGAGAATGCATACTTGTTAACCTGCGAGTGAATCAGCTTAATATGAGAATACAGTCCAGTTTCAAGTTTCACTAAGTCCATGTTCGCTGAAGAAAACATCTGTAGAAACATCAAGTGTAGAGAAAATAGTTCATAGGAAAATAATAGAAAATATTTCCCAGATAGTATCTTCTTGGATGGAAGGAAAGAAGTAGAATTTCACTTCTTGTAGAGAAGAAGAGGAAGGAATACTTGAGTTTTTTAAAAAAAATGTTAAAATATTTTCTAAAATAATATATTAATAATTTGAATTTTTGTGTCAGATTTGAGTTTTATTGCATGTGAAGAGCACTTTTTTGGACGGAAGCAAATGTAGACCAAACTAGAGAAAGATTTTCCCGCCCTTTTACTTCCCTCCCTAATTTCCACCAAACAAAATGGAGTGGAAGGGCAGTTGAGAAATATCATGTTGGCAGAGGATTGAATTCAACCAGGAATCTAACCATAGCCTATGTTGTTTATGCAAAACAACCTTAAGCCAATTGTAAATACAGCAACAAGATTAGCCTTTATTGGGTTTTATTGATTAATGAATTATGTGTGTGTATAACTACACGAAGAACACTAAAGCCATAATCTTTTAGTTATTTATACAAACCAGCATAATCATTGGTTAAGAACAATTCAGGAGGAAGCAAAACCAATAAAAGCTTAACTATAAAGACATGGTGATGTTTATATAAAGCAACTATCCAGATGCATAAATATGAATAGCACCATTAGCAAGCAGAGAAACAATTGTCAAGCTGGAATTAATAAAGCAATTTATTGGAATTAGCATACAAACCTTGTTTTTTATGTCTTTAGATGAATCTGTCACATATATAGCAGAATTTGGATCACTTGCAGACATCTTTCCTGTCTCCCCCTTCAAGCAAACAGCAGTATATAGAAAAAGAGATTTGTATTAGCTGATTGTATATGGAAGCATCACGCTCAATACTTACAAGAGTAAGTGCATGGATAAAGATATAAATAACAGTGAAAATAGGCCTGAATTGGGCTGCCTCAATACAACCATCAGATTTTTGTTTTTTTGTTTTTGCACGCATACTAATTTCTTCTTTAATCATCAAATGGATTACTAGAATTAACATATTCATTTAATGTCCTTATCATGGTGCATCTAGATATCTCAACAGGAAGAGACAATTGTGTCTAAGATATTGAAGGTTGCATCCCAAGTCAAAGTACATTAACCTCATGGGCATTAAAGCTAAAAAATCCCTTAAATACAACATAAAACAACTATTAGTTAGGTGAAATCTGGTAGACTGTCAAAAACAAATGGAACATCTTACAACAAACAAAAAGTAGACAAAAAATTTAATTTTAATTTAGACTAAATTTCGCTAATGGTTAATATTGGTCAATTGTTAAATATACCTGAAGAGCCGGGAAGAATGATGACTCAATTAATGCAGGTTTTTGATAGCCTATTCTAGGAGCAACATCTCGTGTCATTCTGAAATAAGGATCCTAGAAGTTCACAAAGAAACAAGCAATGTCACAGAAAGCAAGATTGTCACTACTAAAAGTAGATAACACTTTAGAGTGCAAAATTTGTGAGACAAGAAAAAAATGGCATGACATGATTCTTGACAGAAAACCAAAAACTGGTATCAAGGGTATCCAGTGGACGTCAACACTACCAGGTTAGCCTTTATTGGGGCTACTAATTGACTTCTACCAAATAATAGAAATAAAGAACAATCACCTGGTCAATGGCACATGGTATCAAACAACGAAGATTGTCTTTGCCTGAGAAGAGATGTGGAAATGAACTAGGGAATGATGGAACAGCCTGCAAGAAACAGATAATAGAATTATGATGATTCAAGTACATCAACTTTGCTTGATGTTTCATATTGAACAGAAGAGAAATTTATATTGAAAGTGGAAGGTGTTGAGGAAGAACCTGAACAGGAGGAAAGCTTATTTTACCAATGTGATCCTCATTCGTGAAACCAAATATCCCCACGACCTAAATTTACAAAACATGATAGAGTGTAATAAGTATTTGCATGTATGCAGATGATCATTTCCCTATGAAGATAGAATAACATGCATACTGAGAGTAATGTATCTCTAAAGAAACAAAACAGTATGATCACCTTATTAAAGGTGACACATTTTGCAACTTTGACCATATTCTCATAGAAGGCACTGCATACATATCTCCAATCGTTAGAATTCCATAGTAGAACATACTAAATTGTTAGTTAGAACTATTTGAGGTTGGATATTTGAATTCTTTCTCTACAATAATAAAACCAAATGCATTCATAATATTCAAATTAAGTACTGTTTATTCATCTCATCTTTCTAAACCAGCAGCTTGAATTTAGTCAACTCAAAATGATTGACATTAACAGGTTCTCTATGGAGTCTCAGGAATGTCAAATGAGACTGTTTGTAAACTATTTATCTGCATTGTTAGTCATGAATATCTTTAGTTCATCAAGTTCTACTAACATAAGGAAAAAGTTTCAATGCATCATCTTTGCAAGATGAAAAATAAAAGAGAGAGAGAGAGAGAGAGAGAGAGAGAGAGAGAATGAAACTGCTCTTGAGCATAGTCCGCTTTCTCTCTTCTCACACTACCACTTTGAAACTTTTCAAGAATCCTTTCCTGAGACCGGAAAAAAAATCACAAGGCTAAATTTCCACCCAACTAGTTCATTTAACTAAGCCATTTCATGATTACCTTACAAACTAAATTAATAAGGCCTTATCCATCTTTGATTTAGAGAAAAAAGTAAAGATGCCTCAATGAATAAGAAACCAGAAAGCCAATATCAGGAAAGACTTAATCTAGATATACAAGTGGATATGCTTATTATATACATATAACACAAAACAGAAGGAAAAAAAAAAGTTAATGTGAAAAATATATATTATGAAGAAAGCTCAAGAATGCAAGCAAAAGTGCAAACTTTGCATACATTTGATATAGTGGAATAGAAGCATAAAATCACCACCCAAAAACAATTAGAATAAATAGAAGAAATCTGAATGATAGTTGGATGCATGCAAGTCCTTGTTCATATTTAGACTGCATCATGTCAGTTCAAAGATGCAAGTTAGAAGGAAAAAACTATACCCTCCAACATAGCTGAAATCTGAGAAAATGAAGGTTCTTGTTATGTCAAATCCACATGCAATTATATCTTTTGCATTCTCACGAGCAAGCCTTTTACTCTCTTCCACAGTTAGATTCTTCCACATGCACTTCTCATCATCAGTTAGTTGTATTACAAGAGGAACTTTGAAAGCATCCTGCAAATATCTAGAATAGCAGTAATTTAAGACAAACCCAAGATCATGAATTTGGAAGCTGACCAAATTTAACATAGCTAAACTACATGAACCCAATGTAAACTCACAAACTCAAATTTTTTGTAAAGGTATATGTATGTTATATGCTATTAAAGCAAAATCCTGGCATACTACATAAGGTCATAACATTTGTGATAGCATAGTTATTTGACGTTTAAAATTGCATAAAATGAGTTTTCATTTCTTTGGTTAAAGGGAGTGAGTTTTCTTTAGTACCTCCTAAACCTATCGAGTACCATTTCAATTTTTAATGTTGTTTTTGATAAATTTGCATATCATACACCAGTCTTAGTTTACTTGAATTCATCAGGTGCAAAAGCGATAAAGGAAGTAAAACCATGAATTTTCTCACACGGATTATTTCCCGCTGAAACAGAGTTTGATATCGTTAAAGGGAATCATCAGAACACCTAACTAGTGAGCATACTCTATCAGATCATAAATGAAGGGAGATGAGACATCTTCCTGCGAAACCTACTTGGTGAACATGAAGGGAACCAAATGTCCCAAATGCAACGCCTCGGAAGAGGGGCCTCTCCCAGTGTAGAGGAAGAACTTCTCGCCCCTCTCATAAACATCAAGTATCTCATTAAAATCCCTGCAAAAATCAATCTCTCTTTGACAGCGATAGACAACGAAAAGCTTAACAAAGGCTCGTCAAAAGAGTAAAACCTATGGGCGAAGAAGACGCCGCGGCGGAGGAAGACGTGAGCAGGGCGACCGGTGAGCCGCTCGACGCGCTGCACAAGCGATTCTTCCAGCCTCTGGCACCCGAACTTCTCGATCAACTTGTCATAGTCGATCTTACCGCCGTCCTTCGCCGTCACCTCCCACGGGTTCACAACCTGCTCGTCATCTCTGCCCGTCGTCGACCCTTCCGCCATGACAGACTTCCACAGAGAGATGCGGCACGAGATCAGGGTTCTAACCAAACCAAAGAGGATGACCCGAGATTTGGAACGTCATCAACAAATAAGCATACATCTCATATACGTACTCACTTTCATACCCACTTTACTTTAATTTCTTTGACATTTTTTTTTAAAAAAAAAGAATATTTGTAAATCCTAAAAGTGTTTGGCAGCGTGCGATAGTTAGAATTATATTTTACAAACAAGAAAAACTAAAAAACTAAAACTAAACCAACTTTTTTTTATAACCGTCCCGTTCTATTAATCCGGGAGACGACAGATGATGCAGTCTCATAAAAATTTCTCATTGATCCTAAAAATAAATCATGAAAGTGCAACATTTCATGATTTTTGTCTTCCCTATAAGACCATCAAATGCCAAATTGATGCTCTGATCTAATACCAAATATATTTCAACATAGGCTCGAGCTGTGACATCCCGTTATACTTTAACCGCAATACTATGCCCGTAGGATAACTAAAGAAAATATGCTCCTTTTATTAATCCGCCTCAAAATTAATATATAATAAAAATAAATTATAAATAATTATTAGTCTAAATAATAATCAATACATATAAAAATATATAAACTTAATTACTAATTAAAATTTAAATCTCAAACTTTATTATAATAATATTTTATATATTAATCATCCGCCGACAACTAAACTAACTTTTCACCCCACTTAATTGACATGCCAGCCATTTATTTCTCACTCTTTGGTCATGCAACTCTTTTTCGACCTGTTCTTCAACAAAGTGCTCAAAAAAAAAAAAACAATACTCATCCCAACGCCCCTACCAACTCATTTTGAAATGAATAAAAAAAATTATAATAACCGAAAAAAAACAAATGAATATAATAATAAATTATATGGAATGTAAAAATTTATAATCCTTCAACCCCAAAATTCGAGTCCTCAATTTCAAATGATAAACCGACATATATTTACCGCCACAATTATGTCTATAAGAATATCTTGTTGTGTCCTCATAAGATGAATTGATAATTAGTATATGAAATATTATCATCATAAAATTTAAAGATTAAATCCTAATTAATAGTCAGATTCTTCTTCCATGTATTAATTATTGTTCGAATTAACTAGATTAATTCTCATAATTTATCTTAATAAATTGATGAAAACATTAGAAATAAGCGTTTCACCATTGCCACTATAAGAACCGCTTGTTCTTTAACCAGTTTCGATTAACGGTGGTTCAGGTGCCTGATGTTACTTCTCACAGCAGCTTTTCTCATCGTCATTTCGTCGAGCAGTAGGAGGGCAGATACAGCGAGGCCAGCGCCCAATGGTTTCGTGCTCGAGGACAGATTCCTACCCGAGCGTGTATGAGAAGGCAAGGGCCATGGCCACTAGCTCCAGCAATTGATGGCCATACCAAAGGCTGGAGCATAATGATTTTGCTGGACAAGAATATAGAGAAAATAGAGGGAATGTAAAATCATATTGCATTGTGTTTTTTTAAAATAATTCGATTACTTGAACATGGTTCGGGTGAAAATAAGTCAAATTTTGGCTGTTTTTGTTTCTTGAAACTGTAAAGTTGCATCAAATCCAAGGTCGTTTCCTGGTTGGAATTTTGATTCAAGCTCCTCCAAGCTCTGTTCAACTCTCAGATCTTTTGTGACTTTCAAACTTTTCTGCAACAAAAGTAGAAGAAGAAAAAAATCATAAAGCTGTAGCCAAAAATACTTTTCATGCATTAACTAACGAACTTTGCTCTACAAAACTAGACTAGATGAGGAGATTCGACAAGGAACCAAAAAACAACCCTATCTGCACACGAAAATGGTCATCTTTCTCCCATCCCGTCAGGTTTTCAGAACGGTGACAAAATTACTCCAAATAGTGATAAGTAAAATATCAAGCTGTGAGTATACCTTTTCAACAAATTCAGCAACAGTTGTGTTGATCAATTTCTTGATAGACTGTTTGTAAACTTTTGAAGGGCCGATGATGTGCAAGAGAACATCTTTTGGTATCTACAATTAAAGAGTAGAAGTTAAATTGAAACATATATCATCAGAAAATACACAATGGTATAAAAGAAGTAGCAGTATCTTAAGAATTTGAGAAGTTTACTGTAAGAAAACATTCATCAGTTTAAATATCTCAAGTAGGCTTATCGGATCATATTTAAAAGATCAACTGTGGCAGCATATCAAATCCTTGTTATCTTCCCCATGTCAAGGGATTGATCCCAATGTAGACCAAAAACAAATCTTTGTTGTATGAGACTACTGTTTCAGAGTATGATAAATACAGATTTTCTTCCTTCCAAGTTTGAAATACCACAGGGGAATATCTATGATTTGATTTATTTCATTTATTCTATGACCAGAATACTTAAATTCTAGACATCTATAACACTGAACACTATGGCGATGTTGAATTTACCAGGAGTGGTTAATTTAGAAGCTCACTAAGAACATAAAATGAGTTGGCATCAGAAGCCATTGATAGCAAAGGGGAAAATGCTTGGGAATGTTCTTAATCAACAGTCAAATTTCAGGCATATAATTGCATTTTTTGCACAAGCAGGATTGATTGTTTACCACTATATGAATATGTTTACTTTGTTTTTACTCATGAATGAGTTTGATCCAGACAGCAACTCATGTGTGTGTGTGTGTGAATATACGATAGGTTTTCACATTTGAAGAATTGCAAACCAATCTAATTCAAATGAGAAAACCAAAGCCACCAGGGAATGACGTAAAAACCTTACAAAAAAGCAAAAGACATCCTATATACAGAAGAGAAGCTATGAATTTTTTCATCTCAGATTACTCCAATAGAATCTTGCATCAACGAAAAAGATAAAAAGTTATAAGTAACTTACATCAGGAGTCTTCCCTAATAGTTTGAAGCATTTTCCCCAGGAGCAATGAACAATGAGAACCAAAAGGAATACAAGTCAGTGATGTTGTTCAAGAAAACTTGATCATTAGGCAAAAAGCAATTGAAATAAAGCATAAGACAAAAGGAAGTGTGAACTAAAAGATTAAAAGGAAAAGAAGTTTTTATTCTGTCTCGCATTTTCATTCTTGATTCAGTAGGTAAGAAAGGAAAAAATATGACTAAGCATTTTGCATTGAATATATTATTATCCAATAGTTAAATGAACTTCTAGTCGCAATACTTAAAAAGGGATTATTGGCATGAAGAGATAGACGCATCTAAATGCGATATAATATAGATGAGGTGTTAATGAAAGAAGAGAGTAATATGTGATGTCCATGAAGGTTGGAGGTTATTCTGACTATACTAAACAAGTAAAAATATCCAAGGTAAGACTGCGACAGTCATTATGACCCAACAATCCTTATAGATTCAATGATCAACAAGGTGGGCAAATGCATATTAAACTTGCCAGTAGAAGCAAAACGGCCAAAGAGAAAGATTTTTGTAATAACTATGTTATGATCGCCAATTTAAAAAAATTAAAATTCATTGACTAGTGTACAATGAAGAGGAAAAAAGAGAAACATGCACCAGTGCAGAACTACCAAGTGCAGAAAATGATTTCTATTGATAAAAAGTGAATCAAGATTAGAGAATCGCCCAAATATTGATATAAAATGAATGATTAAAAAGTTTGTAATGGAATATTAACCTCCTTTCACTCTCCGAAAACCAGGAATTGGTTGTGCAGCAGCAACTAACTTTGAGAAAACATTATCAAAAATAGCCTGAGTTCTAGCACCAGATGCATCAACTCTGATCTGCTTCCAAAGTCACATCATTTTATTCTGAGTTTGTATGCTCCAACAATTAGCTCAACCATGATAAGCAAATGAAAAGTTAAATATGACACTCAAATAATTTGGAAACAATATAAATCCATAAAAGAAAGCAATTTCACCAAAAAACGTGCATATAGGAAATGAAACATGAACTTAACCTTTATCTCTTGGTCACCAATGTTTGTAGTTGTAACAGTGAAATCCTCAAATGTAGCCAATGATTCACCAATATTACCTAAATCTGCATTCCTATTTTATAATAGATGTCACAACAAATTGGATAGTGAATAAGGTACAGTAGATTGACACCTGAGGATATTGCTAGTATTGCATTGGGAATTCTGCAGCCAATCCTGCACAAATAATGTTTAACTGATAACACAAAGTAAGGAATATAAAACTAGGGCTTCTTCATAAAATGGCACAATGCAGAAGCATTAAGCAAGGATGACACATGAAAGCAAGAGACAATTGTAGTTTTTTTTTTTCAGAAGTTGCAGTTGGAATTAGGAGTGAGCAAAAATTCGGTAAAACCAAATTAACCGAACCGAACCGACCGAATTTTGAAATTCGGTTCAGTTAATTCGGTTTTCATTTTTTTTTTAAATTCGGTTCGGTTTTTAGTTTTGAATTTCATAATTAGGTTAAACTGAATAAACCGAATAAGAATATTAATTTAATTATTTTTTATTTAAAAATATAATTAATTAAACAAAATTTAGTTTTTTTTATTTAAAACCGAAATTTTATTTAAAATTTCAGTTAATTCGGTCAAAAACCGAATTAACCAATATTTTATCGGTTCGGTCAGTTCGGTTTTCGTAGGAAAATCGGTCGGTTCGGTTGGTTCGAAAAAAAATCGGTTTGGTCGGTTCGGTTTTGACCGAATACTCAGCCCTAGCTGGAATAGGAAGGACTTCAAAAAAATTGGAAATGGTACAAACATAAAATACCATCCTTATGTGTGTCTATCTTATATGAGTATGGTGCTGACTCAACCAAGTCTAAATTTTGGTTTGAAAATAATGGCCAGGGATCGACTCAGCATACCAATGGAAATGGGGCGCATAACAGGCTGCCGCAGCTAGCATAGGCCAATGACTAGGGAGCCAACAAGCATCCATGGGTTAGCATGTGTCATTTTGAACCTATAAATATCAACACTCATAGATAGAGAGAGTTTACACTCTTGGACTAGAGAACTACCACCAAAATGTTATACTCTTCTTTTCTTCCACCAAAACTTGTTATTGAAATCTGGCAAGGAGGAAACCTCAAGCAGCTTGACCAATCTCATCTGGAGATTTTATGACCTCTAAGCCTGAAATTAAAATAAATTCAAGTTTCCTTTGTGACATGAACTGATAGACAGATGGATATAACATTTTAGTCATCAGAAACCAAGTAGGGTAACAAGTGCGGAGAGAGGGGAGAGAGGGGAGAGATGAAGAAGAATAATGGGGAATGAAACGTTGTCTTCGATAAACTAAGTTCATTCCTAAAAAGTCAAGCCCAATAATCTCGCATAATGGTTAATTTACTGACAAAGGAAATTTTTTGAAGAAATTCGCATAAAGGATTTGAGTATATATCTACTAGCAATCAGCTTATTATCTTTGCTTCCAGCGATTGTTTAAGATACTTGTAGATGCAACTAATGAAACAAATAATCTGAAATCATGTAATAAAATCATTCATCCTAACATAAAAAAGAGACAGACAGCACACCCTCAAACCAAGCATGCAGATTACGGGGACACAGATAAAATAAAAACAAAATAAGATAAAAAGTAATATCGAAAATGAAAAAGGCCAAACAAGTAGTTCACAGAATGCATATACCTTCTAAAATTTTCTGAAGCAACACATTTCAGACTAACAGAAGCACATATTCTGGTTCTCAGTGAAGTCAGTAATCTAGAACAGAAAACCTTTCTCTGCTTTTGAAGAATCATCTACAGAGACAAATTAACAGCCACAAACTGATGTTAAACACCAAGCAAGTATATTTCGAGAACACAACTGCTTTGAGTACAGATCGTTAACAAGCACTTAAACAGACAAAAAAATCATTAGCACGCGTACAATTTCTTCATTCTCATCTGGCAAACGAAGGATACCAGCAGAAGTATATAGAATGTGTAAAGGAGAAACGGATGCAGCAAACAAGAAGATAGAAGAGATGCTATTTCGAAAGCGTTCGTCACCTGAGGATTGTGCCCGATGAAGAGGGTTTGAACAGCTAACTCCATTTCGATCTTTTCTTCTTCCTACTCCGGAAACCAAAGCCCAAACCCTATCAGCCATCGCTCTTATGGAGTTCCGCTGGAGTTGTTTAAGGGCGCAACGTGGCGGTTCCTTATTTTTTCTGGTTATTTATAATTTGTTAAAATGAAATAAATGTGACGAGGCAAGATCGAACCCCGTGACCATAATTTTTGGGCATTTGAAATTTAAGAGTAAAAAACTTACCAGGACCTAAGTGAAAAATTGGAAAACTTTATGATAAGCTTTTCTCTATTTACTTAAACCTCCTCCGAAATTCAAATATTCAACATTGTTTCCTTTCCGGGTCCTAATTAGCCCAGAAAAGGAGTTGCTGTTTTACTGGATCGCAGAATCAATTGGATTCGCCGATTTGGGGCGAAGAGGGTGGCGCCGCCATGTCGGGTCGCTTGTTGAGGCGAGTCCTGAAGGAGCAGGATGAGAAGACGCTTGCCTTCCCCGATCCTTACCCCGAAGCCAGCACCGTCGACGATGAGGATGAGGATGAGCAATCCAATTCCACGGCTGCGAAAGGCAGACTCACAAATCCCTTTGATCTCCTCGACGGCGAGGTTGGCGGTCGCTAACCTCTATTCTAGGGCATTCTCTTTTTGTGTTTTTTATATTATTTTTCCCCTTTGGTCAAAAGATAGGAATTGACTGCTGTTTTAGTTTCTCTTCTTAATTCATTTCGTTGAATTTGATTGTTTGCGTGCGATTTGCAAGGGAAAATTGGAATTTTCCTTTATACTGCATGCTGTGACTTGTATGCATTAAAAAAATCTAAGAACTCGAGCCATTTCATGCTGTAAAGTGATTGGAACGACTCTAGCTGCTTTAGTTGGCTTCATTTAGCTGGACATTCTCTCTGTTTCTGGTGTTTCAGTTTTTAGTTTCATATCTTCTCCCTTTTTGTTTGATTGCCACTGTAACTTATCTTCTTTGTGAAGTTTTAATTGATACTATTTTCTCTACTGAAATTCAGCAAAGTTAATGAAATTTTATTTTCAGGAGGATGATCAACTTCAAGACCAGTCGCATGATACTACTGTAAAAGAACCTGCAGCCAGGAAACCTGCTGGGACTGTTCCGTCTTTTAATCAGAAATCAAAGAAAAAGAAGAAAAAGAGCAAGCAGAGCTCAAAAGCAGAAGAGTCGATCGATTCCATTCTAGAAGAGCTTTCAATCAATACAAAAGCATCTGGCAATAATAGTTTGCGTGAAAATTCCAATGAACTTCACTATAGTGGCAAGAAGAATGGCGTACCTTCCATCTTAGTAGTTGATCCAAAATTTCTAAAAGCTGAGAATGAGCTGCGAAAAATATTTGGTTCTAAAGTGGTCAACTCTTTTGAGAACCAACGCAGCGTTGGTAGTTCAAGACAAGTACATGGTGGAAGACGTGCCAGCTATAATTTCAGGAAGACATTTCTTGCTACTCCATTAGGACATTGGCCTCGATGGGATAATTCCTTAACCATGGAGCTCCTGGAGACAAAGGATGGGGTGCAATATTTTAGGTATTCTTTTGTTATCCACCTTTTAGATAACTACTGAAATGTGCCTTCATAGCTCTTCATTTGTCCTTGTTAAGTTTTTCAGTTAAATTATTATGATGATTTGTAGATTCCAATATTAGATTCGCAAAATTGTTTCATGTATTATCTTCTTTTTATTTATTTTAGATCATTGCATATAAAAAACATTAGGGACATGCAGTGCATATATCCGTTTCTACCCATGTCAATGAATACATCATTTAGGTAGGCATCCTATGTCCTTGAGAAACAAAAACTTATTGTCATATTTATGTGAATTCATTCAGTACATGAATGAGACTGTCTCTCTCTCTCTTTCTCTCTCTCTATATATATTATTTTTCATAATGTTGATAATGGGGAAATTATTAGGGTTATTTTCCCTATGTAATTCCCTCCCCTCAGGTTCGTCCATATACAATTGAGCTATGATTTATTTACAATTCGGTCCTCAATACATACCTTTAGAACTTTTATGTGGAACCGTGTGAATTGCTTACATTACACCTTCCTACGATGTTTTTATGATTCAGGTATGTGCACTCCCCATCTTATAAATTTGCACAAGAAGCATTTGAAATGGCAAAAGCTGCAAATGACATAAATGCGATCGGCGCTGTCTTGGCACACAATGCCTATCATATAGATGCTCTATTAACCTTTGCTGAGTTGTTCAAGTATTCTGGAGAACATCAAACGTCTGCTGAGACAATTGAAAAGTGCTTATATGCATTAGAGTGTGCTTGGCATCCACTCTTTACTCCCCTGCAGGGTAATTGCCACTTGAAATATAACTATGATACAAACAAACCATTATTTTTAACCCTTTTCAGCCACATGAGGAACATGGACAGACGTGGATGTCATCGGTCAGCTTTAGAGGTTTGCAAGCTTCTACTTTCACTAGATTCTGATGACCCGAAGGGAGCACTATTTTGTATTGATTACTTCTCTATTAGAGCACAAGAGTACCGATGGTTGGAACAGTTTGTTGAGGAGTATAGATGTGACAACTCATTGTGGTTGTTCCCTAATTTCTCATATTCTCTTGCTGTAGCTCGTCTCCATCTTGAGCATGAGGACGAAGCTAGTGGTGATAAAGCCACATCTACCGATCTTATGAAACAGGCCTTGATGCTTCATCCTTTGGTGCTTCAGAAACTAGTAGCCAAGGCACCTATGAAGGAGGCAGTATGGACCCAAATACTCAAACACCCCTTTTTTGGTTCAGCAAAAGCAGGAAGCCCCTCACTCGAGCACCTGATCAATATATATGTTGAAAGGAGTTATATTTTGTGGAGGTTCCCGGAACTGCAAAAATTATTGAAGGATGCAGCTTTTCTAGTGATCAAATCACTTAAAGAAAATAGTAGCGAGGCCAGGGACTGGGATTGTGTAAGGAAGGAAGCTTTCTCCTCTGAAAAGAACGAGTAAGTTATTGTGTACTTTTTTACTTTTCTCTTCAATAGCTGCAAATTTCATAATAGAGATAGTCAAGTTTCTAGATATGAATTTAGAAAGCTCAAAATTTTGTAGTATGGCGTGACAAATGGATCTCATTCTTAGTTAAGCAACTTAAAAATAGACTCAGTATTCTCGAGTATGCCTGGAGAATACATGGATGAGATTTCGACATGAATTGCACTTGCAGTGTATTTTTTCTAAGATTCTATTTGACTTTCTCATCATATGACAGGTATTCGCATCTAATGGTATCCGATTTCTCTGATGTGATTCCGACAATCCCCCCTGAAGAAATACGAGACTTCATGGTTGGCCCTCCACAGTTGCATGAGATGCAAGATGTTGAAAGAGAGGCTATCCCTGTGCGTGTCCGTGCTGCTCCTCGTGAGATCATTGGCCGCAATGCTGCAATCGTCTTCCTCGAGTCGCTATTACCTTGGGCTGACTACGGAGTCGACAGAAACAGAGAACCACATGACCAAAATGACCACGGCCAAGATCAACAGTAGATCAGTTTGGTGGCCAGTGATCTAATCTTCCTTTTGCTTTGTTTTGTATCCTGAAAGGAGTTTCCCCCCTTTTCCTAAGCTTCAAATGCTTTCATTTTATATACCTCCCTTTTACTTTTGTTTGCATGCATCTTGTGTATCTCGACCATGTCCTTGAATTGGTAAAGATAGTGTTAGAAGCACGATATCTTCTATATATTTTTTAATCACTTGAAATGAATTTTGGTTTTGATCAATTTGCTCACGAAAAGAAACAATATAGCATTAAAATCCTTGTGAAATTATGTCAAAGATAAACAATGTGTTAGGATATGTAGAGAGTTCGAGGGAATGAATAGTTTCATTTGTTTCTTTCTTAATCGATGAAGGTGCAAAGAATTTTTTTTTCAATTTCACAATACTAATATTTGGATTTTATTTTTATTATTCATCTCCTTGAGATGATTAATCTAAAAGTTCATTTCTCACTCACAGCATTCACTATGAAAATTTCTTTCTCGAAAATTTTTCGAAAGCAGAGAAATCTCGTATAAGTTTAAGCATGAAAATACAAGAAATGAAAGTAAATACAATAAATACAAACAACTTTATAGGAATCTTGCTTTGAGCGCTTTTTTATTTCTTGAAAATACGTCTTGATCGGTTGGAAATGCAGCAACACTTCACTTCTAACTTTTCAAGAATCGACTCTTACAAATCTGAACGAAACCCTCTTTATATCACTGCTTATCGGGCTGATTTTCGTCGGTCAATCGATTGATCTTACTCCCAATCGATTGTCACGTAAGATCCGAAAGTTCAAACTTGCATAACGGCTTTTTTTTCGCTTGCCCAATCTATTGGTGAATTATTCCAATCGGCAACTTCTAATTGATTGAGTCAATCGATTCTGAAGCTTCTGTTCATGAGTGAGAAAGTTATTTAATCGATTGCCTAATCGATTCCCGCACTCTCTGTTCTATGGCGAAAAAAGCTCAATCGATTAGCCAAATCAATTGACTTAGCCTTAATCGATTAGCCAATCGATTTGAGAGCCTTCTGTATTCTCGTGAAATACAGCTTAATCGATTATTCTAATCGATTGACAAGACTTTAATTGATTGCACTATCGATTCCGAGCCCTTACTATACACTCGCAAAAATCAACCTCTCAATCGATTAGGACATGGTGATACCCTTAATCAATTACTCAATCGATTCCAGCTCCTTATGTTCTCTCGCGATGCACCTTCAATCGATTACCCTAATCGATTGTCCAACTTTAATCTCTCAATCTGAATTTAGGATTTCTTTGTCCAATCCAAAAGTCATTCGTGACTCGTTAGGATTTTTCGTTATTCAATATTTGGTCAACTTTGACTTGTCTGGGCTTCCTCACCAAGTATTTGGTCAACCTTTGAACCACTTGGACTTTCTATCTCGTGTCAAGTGTTCAACTCCCAACTGATTCACCTCGGACTTAACCTAGTTCCCAACTAGGTCTTCCAATGTTTAACTCTGCTACGACTTCCATTGTCTAGTTCCCAACTATGTCTTCCATTTTGTTTAGTTTTACTAGGACTTCCATTGTCTAGCCTCTCGTTAGAACTTACATTTGCCTAGTCTCACTAGATCTTCCATTGCCTAGCTCCGCTAGGACTTCTATTGTCTAGCTCCGCTAGAACTTCTACTGTTTAGTTCTCAACTAAATTTTTCACTGCTTAGCCTTGTTAGGACTTTCAATATCTAGTTCCAACTAGGTCTTCCACCAACTAGCATCGCAAGGACTTTTCGTTTGTCTAACTTCTAATTATGTCTTATACTGTCTAGTCTCACTAGATCTTTTCTCTTATCTAATCTTAATTAAAACTTTTTTTTATCAAGTATTTAATCATTCTTTGATGTATATGATTTCTTTCTTATATATTATCAAATATTAAAACTCAAGTTTAAACAAACTTAAACTTAATCAATTTAATCAACTTCGATCTAAATATAATTAGACCAACAAAATGATCCTAAAAAAAATATCTACCAGATGTTTTGCCATACAACTATGATAACCAAATAATAATAACTTAATTCACGTGAATCATGCATTAATTATAAAAAGAAAAAAAATGCTTTCATATCTCATAATTAAAATCATCACATGCCGCTTAATGTACAAGTGGCATTTTTGAACATAAGTATGTTTTTCATGAATATATTTTAAGTGTTCGTAGAAGTTGACATGTAAATATGTATGACATAATCTCCAAAAAATTAATTCAATGTTCTCACTTAGGTGTTCACACCTGCAAAGCAATAATATTTTTTTTTTTACAAAGTATCATTGACTCGGGAACAATTATTGTGGGCTTCAATGCCCATTGACTTTGACATTATTAGTCAACTCTTTGATGCTGTCACGCCTCGTGTGTAACATTCACGCGTGGAAAATGCCGAAAATATTGAACTTGTTGTGGGTCCCTAACGCCTCCGAATTTCACCTGTTCCTGACGTTATCCTCCTGCTTGCCACGTCAACGAAGCCGCCAATCCCGCCGCCGGCTCGCGGTCCAGAATCATCGACGCCCCCGCAGGTCTCCACGCGGCCGCGAGAGGCCGACGTGACCCACACGCCACGCGTCTGGATCCTTCTTGCGCAAACGAGTTACCGCCCCGACACGCCACCCGGGTGCCAAAGTTTAGTACGTCGTTACCCAATTCATCTCCGGTTGCGGCACCCGCACTGCTGGCCAATGGAATGAGAGGGTATAAAGGTACCTAATGGAAGCAAGTATGATAAATAAATGATTATTTTAATTATTTTAGTCTAAATGACAGCTCATGCCATCTGTCATCTGACCATAGGGACAACATCAGGCAAAATATCATTTTGATCCCCAAAATTTACTTTATTTAAATATGGAGGATAGACACACGGAAACCTTTAAGCGTACGATAAAATAGTTAAGTGTTAGGGGGCAAAGTTAAAATTTAGCTAACATGTAGGATAGACACACGGAAACCTTTCCATTAAAAGGGCCCATAAATGTTCGTGGCAGGGCAAGAGTGGGACGAGATGGAGATTGGTGAGATGGGAAGCAGCTGCTTTGAAGCGGACTTCTCCGAGGAGAGGCGAGAAGAGGAAGAGCCGAAGGTGGTGTCGGTGGCGGCGGAGGAGGACGAGGAGGGAGAGGTTGAGGAGGAGGAGGAGGAGGAGGAGGAGGAGGAGGTGATCCTGTGGAGAGGAAGATGGGAAGAAGAGTCGTGGCCGCGGAAGAGCGGCGAGGTGATGCTCGAAGGGTACGTCGACGCGGAGGACAGTGGAGAGGAGGGAAAGAAAGGTGTCGGGAGGACGAAAAGTCTGACGGGTGAGGATCTGGAAGATCTCAAAGGTTGCCTCGACCTAGGGTTCGGGTTCAGCTACGAGGTGATTCCAGATCTCTGCAGCACGCTCCCAGCGCTGGAGCTTTGTTACTCGATGAGCCAGAGATTCTTGGACGAGAAGCAGAAAGGGTCGCTTGATCGCTCTTCTTCGGGTGAATCAGTCGATCTGTGCCCGACGCCGCCATCGCCTCCCATCGCCAACTGGAAGATCTCTTGCCCAGGTAAAATGAAATTTGTTTGAAAGAACTTGCTTTATCGTCGTATAGGGATTTGTTTTTCATCCGTAGAAAATCGACCAATTTGTTTGTTTTTTGTGCGATTTGCGAACAGTAACTCCTACACAAAAGCTGTCATCTAACAAATTTGAGTCACAATTGTGCATTTTCTGATTCATCTTTCGCTTGTGTTGTTACCAGGAGATGATCCGGATGAAGTTAAAGCACGGCTGAAGTATTGGGCCCAAGCTGTGGCTTGCACAATCAGATTGTGCAATTAAAGATTGCATTTTGAGTTCTTGCGGTGATTGAAAACAATGTCGATTGATTGGTCGATTGAATACTACGCCTGATGCTAATTGCTATGGTTATGAGAGGAGCGAACTCACCTCGGAAATACACCACAATGAAAACTGAGGCATCAAAGAAGATGACATGAAGCCTAAAAGAATTAAATGCTGAACATTGACGTCCTGATGTCTTGGATCAGACGAACAAATTATAGTAGTACAGGCTTTTAAAGATAGGACATTTGTTTTGTTTTTTTTTGTATGGAAAATTAGATTGTCAATGTTGATTGATGTAACAAAAAATGGAAATCATACTAGAAGTTGATTCAATTAAAGTGTTCATTCATCCATTTTGTAGAAAATGATGATAACTGGTGACTTGACTTCTTGATGAGGTGACCTTGCAACCTGTCATTTATATATCTATCTTTCTACTTCACCATGTACAATTATTTGTGAAATGCAGCAGAATGGCTTGCTCAATATCCAGCATAACTCTGTGCCCCATTGATTCTCCAGGTATTTATCAATCACATTGATTACAGGAAGCATGTGGCTTTTAATATGTCAAAATATAGCTATTAATGGCTTTGATGTACTTGTTCTCTTATGTGATGCTGGCTGATCTAGTGCATGGACTTCATTGTTCATATGCTGTTTATTGCAAGTAGCTGTTTGCATCTTTGTTTTCTTTATCACACAAGATTGATGACTTCAACGTGTGTATAGTAGTCCAATGAGCTAAGACAAGTAGGATTGTTTGAGAACTTTACGTTAAAATTTCCCATTGTCTGTGTTTAATAGGATATCCTTGATGTGGAGATTCATTGAGTGACTAAGCCATTCAATCCAGTGTGCTTGCACTCATCATGTATGCATTTGCTAACTTGAGAATACTTGTAATGATTATTATGGAGCTGACTAGCTGAAATTTGTACTCAAAAGAGAGTTTTTGGTTCCTTAAGAGCTTATTAAGCGAGATTTGCTTATATTTATTTCTTCAACATTGTTGCAAGAAGAGTTGACAACAGTCGGATCGAGAGTGGTTTGATTTCCCAACAAAACAGCTTTGAATGTCATCTGAAAATTCCCTTGTGCCATATACAGCTAATAGCTAGCTGGGGCTCTTTGTATCCTTTTGATCCAGATTACGATATCTTTTCTTTATTCTTCCTTTTCATTATCTTGTTCATGTTCATGTTTTTGGAACAAGTTCCATTAGGCTGGCCCACAAGTGGATGCACCGTTTTGCTTGAAAATAAATTTTAATAGATAATAACAAAGAATTATTAATAATTAATCCCTATATATATATATATATATATATATATAAAGTCGAATTGTGAATGGATTGGGACTCGAATGAGTCCCTGTATGCAAGCTCAACATGTGAATTTAATAATGAAGTATTTAAAAATATATATATAATTTTTTTAACAAAAAATGTAATAGCAAATCTCAAAATGACAATTTATTAAATGTTTCTTCAAAAAATTTAAAACTTAGTATTATTTTTGTTAAAAAATATCAATGGTTAATATAAATATTTTTTAATTTAAATTCATGACAGATATTATTAGATATAACTCCATTGACCTGCTTATTTCTTCTCTAAGATTGAAAATTACAAAAGTTGCTGAACCCAAATTTATTTATTTGTTCATCTATATCATTTGAGATCGGATTGAGATTCATGAGAATTATTTGTCCTTTCCTCCAAATCATTATATATATAAAAAAAGATCATGGAATCACTGCACTACACTAAAGTATGAACAAACTTTGTTTTTTTTATCAAAAATAAAAAAAATAAAGGAGGGTCCCTAAATATTCATATCTCTTTCCCAATATTCTCTCCCATGAGTAACCTTTAATATGCATATCCTAATTAAGTGGAAAATGCAAATTTTCATTTGACTCTAAAAACAATCACCTTTTCAAAGTTTTACCTAGAACTTTTAAATAATTAAAATATTTTTTAGATTTTTAAAACACTTATCCTTTCTTTGCTTGGTAAAAGTGATATGGCACATAGATGATATAAATTCAAATGGTATTATAAAAATAATAATAATTGTTAAGGACCAAGTAAACTTTTTAAATTATAAATATCAAGTTCTTTAATCTTGTTTGGTTGATTTTTCTCTTGCATTAATGTTGTTATAAAATTAACAATTAAAACCTTAAATTATACAGAAAAAATAGGTTTAGGGGTCCACCTAATGATGTTTTCATATTGCAAGGAACTTGCATATTGAATCTTTCTCTTGAAAAATTATGACCCAAATTAATTTACAAGTAAATTTATTTTCTAATCTTGGAAGAAACTTGCAAAACAAGGGAAGATGAGATTTGGTGTAAATTAAATACATGGAGTGTAATTTGATAAAACGACCAAATAACTTTGATGTATCAAGGAAACTATAAAACTTATTTAAATGAACAAGAAACAAAATTTAAAATAATAATAATAATAAACAAACACGTGATTCATCCACTCTTGCATTATTATATTCCTTTATCCTTTTTATCTTTTAAATTAATTAATTAAGATTATTATTTTCATTTATAAGCTAACACAATCTCATTTATTACATACACAAACTTTTCTAAATGTTTTTTTTATTATTATTATTATAAGGGAGGTCAGTATTCATAGTTCTTCCCCATAAAATAGTTGCTTTTGCTAAAAGATTCTCTTTTTTAATTTTATTTCTTAAATCAATTATAAATCTAATTAATCTCCTTAATTTAATCATTTTAACTCATTCCATTCTAAATTTGAAGTTAGTTTAATTTGGAAATAATCCATTTTACTCTTTCATTGCCCTTTTTAAATTGAAATTTCCTAAAAATTTATAAAATAATATTTGAATACTCAATAAAGTAATTAAAGACATTAGCGAGGGCATTTTAGAAAATAGATAAAATCGTGTGGATTGGGATGAAATTTCTCCTTTTTTACTTTTAGGGAATCGTATTTACTAAAATATCATTTTTGCCTCCTTAGAAAAGGTTAGCAGTTAAAGACAAGCACAGGCTCGTCTCGTCATCTGCATCTCCGATTCCGAACTCCGATCGCTCCTCCTCGTCGGCGTCGGCGTAGTTGATGGTGTTGCGATCCTGATGGGCATTGTGAGCTCGAAATCCCGGACCAGCAGCGACAGATCGTTCCAGGAACGGAGCTTCTCGAGGGAGCAACCCTACGCTTGGGGGCAGAACAGCTTTCCGGCCCACGACGTATTTTCTGGGTCTCAGCCAGCGCCGCCACCTCCGCCTTCATGGGAGCAGAGCTACAACGACAGCCCGGCTCCTCCTTTGCACGGGACCTTCGCCGCTAGCCGTACGCGACAGCTGCCGCAATCATCGGAGCAGCAGACTTCCGCGAAGCCGAGGCTGGATCGGAGGTACTCGAGGATAAGCGACCAATATAACTCACTTTCGGAGGTAAATTTTGATTTCGGTGATGATCTACGGAAAGCTTAGTTTATTAGCTACAATTGTTGAGTGTTTAAGCTGGTAGATTTCTTTCATGTATTTAGATTGTGAAGAAGTTGGAATAATCTTTGAAATTGATTAGGGATAGTTTTAGTTTGTGGCTTAATTAGCAGATCTTTACTTTCTAGTTTCTAAACAACTGAATTTTATGCTAGTCATCTTTATAACTATAAACGTTCAACATGTCTCAATTTTTTTAGTTCATTTCCTCCCTTTTTACCTTCCCCACTTTTATGTGAAAACAATCTGGCTGAATTCCAAGAGTTCATAATTGACCAGCCTTGAGAAAGGGATCACTTCAGCGACTGAATAGCATACTGGAACTAGATGTTGAAAAATGCCACTACAAATTGTTCTTGGGTAATTTTTTTTTTTCATTTTTATGTGGTTTACAAATAATGGCGTTGTAAAATCCTGCCCTTATTGAATAAAATCTATTCAATTTATGTGTAGTATCTAGTTAATGTTTCTATCAGGTTTTAGAGGCTCATTATTGGAATTCTTTTTCTTTGCAAGCAAAAAAGGTTTCCCCTAATTCAAAGAACTAAAATCACTACTATTGTACATCTCCAACACTACTCAAGATCATTAGAAGGAGCATTAGGAGGAAAGAACTAAATAAAGGACTAATCATTACTATTGTACATCTCCAACACTACTCAAGATCATTAGGAGGAGCATTAAGGGGAAAGAACTAAAATCAAGTGTGTTGTCTGCTATTTATAAGAAACAAGGATTGTGGAAAATATATCGTTATTTACATTTGAGCAGTGAGTTCTACATACGTTCTTACATGAATTAACATGGTAATGGGTATATAGAAATATACAAAACTTGTAATGCATGTAAGATGGTAACCTAATAATTGTAATAATGGTGTTGTTGACACTATTTACATAAAAACTTAAATGAACAAAAAAGGTGCATGTAATGATTGAGGAAATTACTAATGGAGAATCCGACTAGTAAGTCACTTGATTATAGAACTACAAGAGATAAATTTAAGATTGATGTAGCAATTTCCTGTTGTATTTATCATGAGGCACTTCTATGAAACTAAACTACCTTATGACCTAGTGATTGTACTACATACTCTGTCTCTAGTTTTTGACATACTCTGTCCCTAGTGATTAGCACATTTAACTTTACAATGACAAATTTGCTACTTGGTATTAACCCACCAGTACTTACAGCAAATGTTGGTACACTTTCATATTGTTGTTCACAATTTAGCCAGCAGCTAGGATTTCCTGTATGTTCTTAGATCATTGAAGAAACCCTTGCTGTTAATAGACTTCTATATCTTTTGTTAAAGCATTGAATCTCAACACTGTACCTAGTTCTTACATCATGGTGTTGATTTTATTCAAAGCTTTGGGCTTCTTGGTGCTTTTTTGAACACATGCTACAAATGACCTGTCTTCAAGCTGCAGTATTTGTTAGAATTGAAATGTTCGCTCCTTCATTTTCTTTCATCCGTGTCATAAATTTCTTTCCAATTACCTTCACCACACCTTGACAACCTAAACAGGCGTTTTATCATTCTTTTCTTTAATTCAATTACTTTGTTCTATTTTGAATTTTATGCTTATATTATATACTGTTAGCAGTATAGTAACTTTTGACAGTGACTGAATGACTCTTGATGCTTCCCCATTTCAATGAGTTACATGAAGCATAATTTTCTCTGAGAAGTGATATGTAATAGCTTAGTTACAATAGCTTTTGGATCTTGAGTTAACAGATATTAGTTGTATCAGTGACAGATTTTGTTGCAGCATGTTTTCTATTCTTTTCTTTCTTCTTAAATAGTTTGGAAATTCCAATTTTCAGGTTACTGAGGCTCTTTCACAAGCAGGTCTTGAGTCATCAAATCTTATTGTTGGGATTGATTTCACAAAGAGCAATGAGTGGACTGGTTATTTTTGCCTGGGACTTTGTCCTTTATTACTTATTTGCTACAAATTGAAATCAACTATGCTGACATAAGATATCATATAATAATCAGGTAAACGGTCATTTAGAGGTCGTAGTTTGCATCATATTGGTGATTCTCCAAACCCATATGAGCAAGCAATCTCTATTATTGGACAAACCTTATCAGTATTTGATGAGGACAACTTGATCCCATGCTTTGGGTTTGGAGACTGTAAGTTTCATCTGATTTGAGGTGCTTTTAAAGGCAATTCTCTTTTCCATGCTGTGATATTAAATACTTTTATGATTTCAGCATCAACTCATGACCAGGATATATTTAGTTTCTATCCTGACGAGAGACCTTGTAATGGATTTTCAGAGGCTCTAGATCGTTATAAAGAACTTGTTCCAAAATTGAGATTAGCTGGTAATTATGCTACATTTATATTTCTGATGTTATTGCCCAACAATTTATTCTGGGTCCGTTAAACTTCCACCTTAATTTACTCCAGGTCCCACCTCATTTGCTCCAATTATTGAAATGGCAGTGACCATTGTGGAAGAGAGCGGAGGGCAGTACCATGTTCTATTGATAATTGCTGATGGACAGGTATACTTTCTGTAGTGTGTCATTGTTTTCGTGGAAATTTGGGTGGATCATTCTATCCAGATACAAACACCTAGAAACAAAATGGAGTCAATGGCACTACGATGGATTGGACATCAAGTTTGAAGGGGACTTTTTGTCAGCTCTGGAACTTTCGTGTCTTGTTCTGGCTCAACTCATGGGCTATTTATCTCCTTTCTCATTAATATTGTGCAAATTCTTTCTCTTATGCTAATTCTTGCTTAATATCACATGCATCTCTGATGAATACTTATGATATACTTTCTTAGCTTTTTAAAAAGATTCTATCATCTTCTCTATTTTCTCCATATTTCTTGTTGCTGCCACGACAAGCTATTCTCTATACTTCTCTTTCTTATAAACATCCTTTGTTTGCTGTAGTTCGCTTCACAATCATGTATTTTTTTTTAATGGGAAATTTTAACGCAGGTTACAAGGAGCGTGGATACTGAATTTGGACAATTGAGTTCCCAAGAACAAAAGACAGTTGAGGCTATTGTGAAAGCTAGGTAAAATTTGCACTTCAAAATTTTCAACTATATAGTACTCCAAAGTCCAAATATGATTTTAGATATGTTTTCGTGATGTTGGTTAGTACAAGTATGATTGAGCGGTATGGAAGAGATGGTAAGGGATAACTCCTAATTTATACATCTCGATTCTTTGGTTTCAGTGATTTTCCTTTGTCAATAGTTCTAGTTGGAGTTGGAGATGGCCCTTGGGACATGATGAAAGAATTCGATGATAACATTCCTGCACGAGCCTTTGACAATTTCCAGGTAAACATTGTTGTATATCCTCTTATAAATTTACACTAGGTTATTTTATCTTAAGCTGTATTTTTCCCTAGTTTGTAAATTTTACCGAGATAATGTCAAAGAACATGCCTGAAGCTAGAAAAGAGAGCGTATTTGCTCTTGGAGCACTGATGGAAATACCTTCACAATATAAAGCAACACTTGAACTCGGAATTTTAGGGTACCGATTTGAAGTGTCTTTCAGTTTTCTTCTTACTCATAATACAGAACTGCATATTGCTGAACCATATTCTCTTCTATATTATTGGTCTTGAACAGTCGTCGGACAGCAAAGTCACCAGAAAGGGTCCCTCTTCCTCCACCATTTGGAGGGTATGCAGCCTCTGTCGGTTCAAACAGTTTTAAATCAACCAGTTTCAAGCGGACTGAACCTACATACTCAAGCTACAAGACCTCAACTACTTCTAACGCAACTCCTTCTGCACCAAGTTCTTCTTACGATAATCATGTACGCTAATATCTTGTTATTGCGCACTGTGATTCTCAGCTGTTTCTACTTCCCGCTGCTTACAAAATTACTTTATTACCTTTTGCAGCTTTGTCCAATTTGCCTTACAAACCCAAAAGATATGGCTTTTGGCTGTGGCCACCAGGTGAAGTTTCCATTAACTATCTGATTTTTGTTTTGCTCTGCAGTAGTTGTAATATTTCAGAATATCTTGAGCTACTCTTAACATTTTCAGTTGGGTTAGTATCAAAATCTAGCCTCTGCTCTCATTTTCTATTAACTTATTGTTCGTTTCGAATTATGCTATAATCCGGTTCTAAGATCCATTTTGCACTTTAGAGAGATGGAACATTTTGGAAGTGTTAATAGCAAAGTTATCACTGCATTTCTTCCTGATCAAACATGGAAACTTTTTGATACAATTGACATCTTCTTGCTCCAATTTTGTCTCCTCCCAGACGTGCTGCGAGTGTGGTCCTAGTCTTGAGACATGCCCGATCTGCCGAACTGAAATCACTACCCGAATAAAGCTCTATTGAGGCGGCATTGTTTCAGACACTCCATGCTGCAACCGGAGCGCGAGATAATGATCGTTCCATCAATCGAACTCGTTCCTTCTGGTCTACTTAGTTCTTTCTTAGATTCAAAAGAACTGTAATCTATTCTTGGTGTTACTGATTTGTGCTTCTGTACATAGAACCTAGCTAGTCCTCTGATTTTTCGTTCAAGTTGATCATCTCACTCTGCATATAGCTCGCTTGCAACCAAGAGAACCATGTGGCATCTCATATCATGAACGGATCATGCATCGAATTCTATAAAATTGATTCGAATCTTTTAAGAAAATAATTTTATAAGCTTTACGATTCATTAAACTATCTAAAGAATTAATTTTATGTTAGATATAAAAAAAAATATTAATTTGCTTTTGCATATTTGGGATTAATGTTTGGTTACCCTGTTTCTGGAGCGTTCGTCTCCTCCACCCAAATAATGAACCTGGCAGCATTGACGTCTAGATTCCCCCCTTCCCCAAATTGCTTCAACCAAGCGGTCCAAGACTATCGATAAGGAGCAGTGGTGAAGGTAGGTAACATGAGGTCCATATCGCTCGAAGAGGATAAGAAGAGAACCTCTATCACATCCTTTAACTATAAACTCTCACTTGCTTCAAAGAAGAGGAAGAGGAGGAGCTGGTTCTGTTTCCCATGGCCACCACCATTGCCACCATGTCCCTTCTCAAGCCCCAAACCATGGCCACCGCCTCCCGCATCAAGCCTGCCATCCGCAGCAAGCCCGTCTCCATCCCACTCCCCACCATCTCCACCCCACCGACGGCTTCCATCATCGCCGGTGCCGTCTTCTCCTCCCTGAGCCTCGCCGACGCTGCCTTCGCCGCCCAACAGCTGGCCGATCTGGCGGAGAGCAGCGACAACCGGGGCCTCGCACTGCTGCTCCCCATCGTGCCCGCCCTCGCCTGGGTGCTCTACAACATCCTACAGCCGGCGCTCAACCAGCTCAACCGGATGAGGAGCGATAAGGGGGCGGTCATCTGGCTCGGGATCGGCTCCGCCGCCGCGGGGATGACGGTGGGGCCGCTCAGCGCCTCGGCGAGTGAGGTGGCGATGATCGCTGATGCGGCGGCCGGAGATAACAGAGGGCTGCTGCTGCTCTTTGTGGTGGCACCGGCGCTTGCGTGGGTCTTGTATAACATCTTGCAGCCGGCGTTGAACCAGCTCAATCGGATGCGATCTGAGTAATCTGTCAGCTTTATATTTGTAATTGTAGGTTTAATAATTAAAACGTGTATTTTGCATGGCGTTGAAGCGAACTGTGAATACTGGCTCAAATTCATCACTTTCTTTTCTTTCTTTTTTTTCCCTACTTCAAACAATATGATCCCTTCCATGATCATTTAAGACAATACAAATATATTAAGAGACTTTAACATTAATAAAAAATTTAAAACAATTTTAAAAGTTAAAAAACATTTAATAATCCCCCAAGTTATAAAGTAATGCAGCTCAACAACCTAACTGTCTAACCCACTCGACTCATCTAGCTTATTTTGCCCATCTTGCCCGACCTTCCCGATTCTTCAACCCAAACACCATTCAATCACACCTGACCCATCCAACTTAACAGTCAATCTTTCTGACTCAGCTCATCGTCCCCCAATCGACTCTCAACCACCGAATGTAGCTAACCCATTCAGACACAGCTACAAAGAAACAGTCCTCAACATTTTTAGCCTTTATGAAGGCATATTAATTCAGATAGTTTCGCTTAAAAATTATAGGTTTTATAGATTACAGAACATGTATCAGATGGTGGTGTGTTTCAAGGATAATAATAATGTGGCTAGCAGATGAAATGAGTAATGAAACTGAAGTACCAATAAACTATTAGTCTGTTCCAAGCAATCACTGTTGATCATTCTTCCTCTTCAGCTTCCTCAAGCCAGTTCACAAATGACTCCAGGGCTTTCACGAAAGTTTGCCTGCAAAAATTATAAGGCCGTTAATTTTTTTTATATATATAGAAAGTGATTTTGTTGAATGCTGACTGGGATAACAATTTCTATAGAAAAAATTATCTATTTTCTCTCAATCGCTTTCTTGATTTTCTTTTTTCTCCAGTAGACGAAGGATATTATTTCAGGAAAATCCTCATTTCCATCTTCACAAATAAACAAGATTTTATCAAATTCTTCTCATTTCATTTACTACCTGAATGACACCGGCAGAAAAAAAAACAAGCACATCCACTCTCACAAGCATCATTTACATCCAAACAAATGAATAGGAAGATGAGTTAGCAGCGCACCTGCCCTTTGGGTTTGCACCCTTCCGGAACCAAAGGAGAATGGAATCTTCGGCGAGCACGTCCTGCTCATAAAGGGACCTTATAATGTCAGGGAATAACTTCATCAGTTTGGCATCCTCGTAGCAATGGATCTGGACTTTGTACATCAATTCTAGTTCCAGCTTCCCACTAGTACAAAAGGCATTCAGAAGTCCGGACCATGTCTTCACCTGATGAGGTAGAAAATTGGCCCGTGAGTTATCATGGTAAATTAAACTGTGTATTGAATTGCATAAGAATATAAAATAGATCGATAACACAAACTATAGGTAAAAGATGGAGTCAACCAATACGACCATGCCAGTAAAGCAGGAAAAGGAAACGAAAGCTTAGAGTAAGCAACATAACTTAAATAGTGAGCATAAAGAAATGAAAGCATGAAGTAAATGTTTTAACTCCATCCTCTCCTCCTTGGGAAAGAAAATTGAAGACCCAATAGAATTTTTTAGACAGTCAATGTACAATAGGTAGATTGGTCACCAGGGTGTGGAGGTTCTGGTTCTAGACTATTGTTTATCATGCATGTCCTTAATTTACCAAATGCACCACCAGATGTATGACGTTGATACTGAAGTAACATGAATAGTGCACTTTTGGAGAAAGCATGTAGAAATGAAGAATCGCAAATAACTAACACAGAAGGGCCAGAACTTACATCCATGAGAAATCAAAGCGAGGAAAATGCTAAAGATGATCAAAGCACGTGAATAAAATGCTTTTAAAAAAAAACTACCTGACGAAGCACAGAATTTGCATTCTGCTGCTGGTTTTTACTGGACCATTGAACAGCATCCATTAACATATCCCACAAGATACGTACAACTTCAATATCAGGTAAGTTGGCATCTTTGACATGCTGTTTTGCAGTTTGTATAACTTCAGAGATATCAGTTTCTTCAGCAATCTGGGTTGTCAGTGCTGTTTTCATTTCCTTCAGTTTCACTTCAAATATTTTCTTCTCATTATACTCAACCAGAGCTAATAGTCCTTCTTTACTGGGAGTTACACGAGAGATAAAATCAACAAATTTATCAATGGAGATAGGCAAAATGTTGGAAGTTTTTGTAAGGCCTTTGCTAACTGGTATGACCTTGTGCTGGAGCATAATACTTGCAATAGTATGATAATAGCTTGTAAGACCTTGTGCTAGAGCATAATACTTATAATAGTATGATAATAGCCATGTGAGCTGTAACATATTAATTTTTCTTGTCAGCCTTGTCCGTATGTTAAGCTTTTTCATGTCAACAAAAGTTGGAAAATCACACATGTATCATCCATAGTAGATAGTGCAGTAGCTCAACTTTTTAGAACCCTAAACATATGCGAAATCACTCAAAAATATACTAAGAATTCACCAGAAAAAAAACTACTAAAAGCTTAGGAATATTCTGAATTATTATGCATCAAGATGCTGAAGAAAATATACTCACGTGAAATGCTCGGAAAAGCATTCTGCAGAGCGCCTGGCAATGGGAAAACAATCAAGGAGTTTATCGTCCATTTTACCTCTCTTCAAAAGCACTATAAGATCATCCAAACTGTTTTCGACCAAATATTCCTTGAAGAAAACTGTAACAAAGGAGAGCACTAGTCCTTTGGCAACGAGATTGTCCTTGAGCAATGATTGGAAGACAGTCTCAGGCTGGAGCCCTGATAACTTCTGAGAAAATGCAAGGGCTGTAAATATGGCAAGTTTCTGTCTTTCATTCTCCTCGAAAAGCTCCAAGGATTGGAGGAACTTTTGCATAACATTTTCAAGGTTTTTGATCAAAAAGGGCTTTCTCCGCAAAATTTTCTGAATGTTTAGAACTGAATGCAAGATAGCTTCACGTTTAGGCTGGCAATCTAGAACTGAATAAGGGTGCCTCTCTCCCTCATCAGGTTTTATTGTACCTGGTTGTGTCCGACCACCAGTGAAGACAACCTGAAGCAGTAAAGATCAGTGAAAATATGGAAAAGATAAAACAGAATCCATTGTAATCAGTTTGGTTCTGGTTTCATGTTCCCCTTTTTCCACATTTCTTTGGGATTATAAAGCATAAATACAGAGTAAATATTATCTATTACTACCATGTAGTATTGTATAGAATACACTATAATAAATTTTAAATATGGATTTAATGACCAATATTTTGGAATATATTATATTAGGATGGACACTAAAATGTAGAAACAATATATAATATGTACAGCCAGGTCGGTTTTTCTGTTAACAATCCCCACCCGAAGTTTTAGGTCAATTTTTCAGCTTGGTCAAAGGTAATCAATTTCAAATGGTAAGTAAAAAATATGGAAAGAATGAATAGAAAAGGTATAACAATAAATTTTAATGTATGCATATATATTGAGAGATTGTATCCAATGACCAGGGAAGGAGTTGTACTGAGGAAAGAAGATAACTTCCTCAGACTCGCAGATGCAATGGGATGGATAGAGTTGATGAAGTCTAATGTTTGGAATGGTCTGCTAGTACCTGTGGCAGTAGCGCAATTGTAGCTACTTTAAGAAGGATTTCCGTCAGAAGACCAGATTTTGCTGTTTTTAACCTGGTAGATGAATTCCAAGCAAGATATTTTGGGGAAGATGAGGGAGATGAAAAACGGGAACACATCAAATGGTGAGCTCCAGTTATTGTTTGAAATAAACTTAATGTTGATGCTTCTATAAACCTTCCTTTAGGAAAGGCTGGAGTGACAGGTTTAATCAGGAATTTGAAAGGATAGTGTAAACTTAATGTTGATGCTTGCTCTAAAGTCTAAACCCTCCTTTCCAAAAGGCTGGAGTGAGAGGTTTGATCAGAAATGTAAAAAGAGTGTAAACTTAATGTTGATGCTGCTCTAAACCATCCTTTAGGAAAGGCTGGTGTTAAAAGTTTAATCAGAAATGTGAAAGGAGAGTGTAAAGGAGGCTTCTTCGAAACAATCCCTCCAATATACCCAAGGAATGTGGAGCTCAAAAATATTGAGTTAGGACTGGAAGCTGCAATGAATTTGGGCTTTAAGAAGCTAGAGGCTGAGATGGATTGCAGAGAATTTTCTTAGTGCTTGAGGACTAGCTGCTGCTTGTTGGAGGACTGCAGATAATATTGCTGAGCTGTTCAAAAGGGATTGGGAAATAATTCTGATTACACTGCACTAAGAATAATGCTTGTGTTGATTGTTAATCAAGGGAAGCTTTGTGTAGCCCCTTTTGCTATGGGCATGTCTTCAGACAGGAGAATTTTGTAAGGGTTGCTTTGGCATTAAAAATGAATAGGTCAGTTTTACAACCTCCTTTCACCAAGAATAAAAGGGCATAATTGTTCCATATTACTAAACATGCAAACATAAGGAACAAGATAGACCAACAGAGAAAAGATGACCTAGACTAAGTCATGTCAGCACAGAAACAATATGGAAATGTTCTTGGCCAAAGAAAAAATATAAACAAATTACCTCAAAAAATGTGTCGCCATATCTTGAGAAGTTAAGATCTGAAGCCTCAACGTTTTTTACAACAAGTTCCTGGCAGGTGAAGAATTTCAAAATGACAATAAAAATTCTAAACAAACATTTGTCGTTATACAGCAGATTTATGAGAGTCTATGACATATGTAAGTGTAAAATTAAACAAGAGAATAAAATTAGATGATTCTCATTGTTGTAATATAAATATACTAATATGAATTCTATGGTTAGTGTGTGTTAGACTACAATTTGTATAGTTACATACCTATAGTTGATTTGTAAATCATGATTAGCATAGTTATATAGCTACTGTTGAGTATAATAAGCTAATGCTTCTTAATCAAGCATGATTTGTAAATCATGGTCAGCATAGTCATAAAGCTAGTGATGAATACTATATGATAATACTTCTTAAGCAAGCACATAGGCAGAATAAACATTCTTAAATCTCAAAGAAAGAAACGTTGAAAAACTGAATATAAATTATATAACATTCAATTAAACAAAATATACAGGTTCCCTAAGTCATGAACTGTCCCTCAGCAAGTGAAGTGCAGCTTGGTCCTAAATTGTTTCAAGATGGCTTCTAGAGTATTTGAATTTGACTAATATTTTTTTTCTTTCTAGACAGGAGCCCTATTTCTCTTACACTGTCACCCTTGAATTTCTTCCCTACCTCTCTACTTTTCTAGTTCTACCCAAGGTTCTAAAATTCGCTAGGCACTAGTCGGACGCCAGACCAACGCCTAGCGCCTAGGCGGAGACTAGGCGCCGCTAGGCGGATTCCACGGTATCAACATAAATACATAAATTACATAATAAATCACATACTATGACTCCAACACAATAACATCAAATTTAAAATGAGTTCAAAATTACACAACTAATAAAATATCACATATTTATTCTACTTCTTCTTCTCCATAATTTTCAACAACTTGTTCTTCATCGGACACAAACTCAATATCATCATTGTGATCCTCATCTTCTTCTTCGAATGCAAAATCATCCTCGTGAAGTTCTCTCACTCTAGAGCTTCTTCGGGGTTGTAGATTTTCATTTGCTCCACTTGCTTCATCAACCATTTGCCAAGTGAGCCCGAAACTAGTTCAACTTCATCATCTTCCCCACCATCCACAATCTAACCTTGTGCATTTGAAACATCTTTTGCAAGAAGGACATTGACATTCCTTTCTTTTTCTCTTTTTTATTTGTTCAATAATCTAGCATTAAATTGAATAAATACTAGATTGTTCAACCTGTTGACATCCAACCTATTTCTTTTTTTTTGTATGAATCTAAAAAAAAAGAGAAAGTAAATATTATAGTTAGCAACATGAATATAAACTTTAAAAATTAATACTTTACTTTAATTAAAGACTTAAAATTTAAAACTTATTCCTTCAAATGCACTCCAATTTCTTTCACACCCAGATGAACTTGTAGTTAATAAAAGTATCCTCAATGCCACTCTTAGCAAGTTGGGTGTGTGAGCACCATATGTACTCCACCATGCGCATGGATCAAATGTATCATCATTTTTTTCACATGCTTTTGCTGCCAATGTTTTTCCAACTAACTCAGTCTTGTCTCTATATTTTACAAATTCTTCGTTAATAATTGTATCTTGTACATTTAACTCGTTTGCATGCAAAATTTTCATGCATTCAAAAATCCCCGTCACGACCTCCTCATAAAGAGCAATAGAATTATCTTTATAGTAAAAATAGGGATTCAACAAAAAGATAGTAGTATGCAATGATGTATCAAGTCTATCCTTCATTTTTGACTAATAATCACATTGATAGGCTGATAATTTGATTCCGCGTTCTTCAAGGCGACCTTGATATCTTCTTTAGCTTGAAGAAGCTCCTCATATAAAACCGCATGGATGACTTTCTATCTCCATCTACCAATCAAAGAACTCTTACCAAAGGAGCAAATATTTTCAAACAAAGTATCGCAACAATCCAAAAACAAATGCTCATCACAGTAGAGTAAGTCAATTTCCCTTTGTTTGTTTTTGACTATTTACATTTCTCCCACATATCACTTGTAAACATGACCCTTAAACTAGATTTTTTTTCAATCAAACTTTGCAATGTGAGGAAATTTGATGCAAATCGGGTAACTCCTTGCCGGACTATGTCTCTCTTCTTCGTGAAACTTCTCATCAATGACAAAGTCTTATGGTGAGCATAAATGGAAATGGTAAAAGACTTGGCTTGCTCTTGGCTTGCTCAATAACCTTTTTATATCGTGGAAGCTTGTCAATACTTTCAAGCATGAGATTAGCAGTATGAGTTACACATGAGCTCCAAAAGATCCCAGGTCGCTTTTCTCTCATCAATTTAGTTGCAGCCATATTATTGGTGGCATTGTCTGTTACAATCTGAACAATATTCTGAGCTCTTACTTGTTCAACAGACTTGTCAACATATTCAAAAATAAGTTCAGCTGTATGTGCCTCGTCTAAAGACTCCTTAGACTCTAAAAATATAGTACCCTCCTTGTAATTAACACACAAATTTAAGATGTTTCTTTTTTTTCTATCACTCCATGTATCTGTCATGATCGAGCAACCATTCTTTGCTCATTCTTCTTCATGTTTATTCAGCAATTGCTTTGTTTTTTCAACTTCGGCTTTCAACAATGACTCCCTAAGTTGATATTAAGTTGGAGACTTGAATCCTGGTCTAAATTGATCCACTGCCTCCATTAGTTGCTTGAAGCTATCATTATCAACAGCATTGAATGGGATTCCCTTTTCATAAACTCATCTCCCAACAAATTGTTGAACTTGTTGAGTTCTCTCTTTGAAAAGAGCCTCATTTATATTTTTTTGGCGGAGCACTTTACTCCCACTTGAACCTACATTTTTTTGGAGCAATTAACGATGCATATCTATCCATAGGGCCAAGTGGAAGAGGTTTTTTAATTCCATCTATCTCTTCAATTTCAAGACTTTCTTCGTCTAGAGAAATAGTCACCTCTGCTCTACAACTTTGTTCTTCTTTCTATTCCTCCCTTTTAAAATAGTCTGATTGCACTTATTTCTATCTTCTTGAGATGCTTTTCGACAACCAAATACATTTTCAAGTATGTCTTATGTGCTCCTTGATCCTTTACACCCCTCCCAACATCGTTTTTCCACACAACTTGTATTTAATTTTGTCGAGGTTCTTAGAATCAATCAACATCCCAAACTCCCATCCAATGTCATTTGACTTTCTCCTAAGAATCCCGGATTCGGGTTGAGTGACGGATGCTCTCGAAGATGGATTGCTTGTCATTGTAGTGATAACCTAAAAAGTGATTTAAGAATAAATTTAGGAACTTTGGAATCATTATCTTAGAAAAAAATTATATATAAAATATTAAGATATAATTATACATTTATTCTGTACAAAATAGCATTAACAAATCTGAGAATATATTTTGTATATATCTTAATCTAATTAATAAAATTTATTAGAATTTTTAAAAAATAAATAAATTTTAAATAAATTTTTATATATTTAAATCTGATTTATATAAATTAATAATATTTATTAGAATTTTTTAAATTTTAAATATATTTTATTGAGATAATTTAATTAGGCTTTATGAAAGCCTATTATTAGAGCTATCCTAGTTGGAAGTTGTTGAATTAATTAAATAAATTTTTTGTTTATAATAGTATCGTGGACTCGCTATCACGATGCCACCGGAGGTGCGTGCGTATTCGTCACGGGACGCGTCCAGCGATGTCCCTTGAGGCTTCCGGCGATGCCGGAAGGGTCACGGGAGGCCGGAGCCGCCAAAAGCATCGCAGGACGGCGTCGGACGCGTCCTACGACGCGTCTGTCCCTCGATGCTTCCGACGGCTGTGGACGCCTCTCGCGACCGGTTCGACGGGTTCGACGTCCCTCGATGCATCCTGCAAAGTCTTCGGCAACTACGGATGCCTTCCGCGATGCTTCCGGCGGCTGTAGACGCCTCCCGCAACACATCCGGCGCCGCCAGAGACGTCTCGCGACATATGGGATAAAAAAAATAACAAAACAAAATAAACTTACTAGAATGATCGAAGAGGCGAATCCAGAGTTCCAGACCTTACCTTCCGCGGTGATTAAAGATGATTTAGGACTTTAATTGGTTGGACAAACCCGACTTTTAATTTAAAAGCCCAAAACTTCACTGCCCGCCTAGCAGCGATGCCGCGCCGCCTAGCTGCGCCAAGGCCGCCTAGCACCGCACAGGGTAGCCTTCCAACTTTCCGGTGTGGTTGGCCGCCACATAGCGCCTAGGCGGTCGCCTAGGGTGAAGTTTAGAACATTGGATTTTTTCCTTAAAAGATGCAACTCTGACTTTCTCTCTAATGCTCTTATTTTTTATTCTCTCAATCAAGGTTTAAAATCTCAACCCGTGTCGAGGTATCGGTTTTGGATCGAAACGATACGATTTTGGTATTTTTTAAATATAAAATATATTAATTAAGAATAAAAAATAATCTAAATATTTAAAATACAAGAATAAAATTAA
>JBBUKS010000100.1:16300790-16319107 GCA_038050645.1 Hedychium gardnerianum | reverse complement strand
ATGTAATTTATGGATGGGAAGAAAAGAGAATTTATGTTAAATCATACATAGTTCTTGAAGTCATTTTTTTAGATTTTTGTAGGTGCATATATTCTATGATGGACGATTTAAAAGTTTATTTTTGAAAAAAATAATGCTCAAAAGATAAAATTAAGGCACAATTTATAATTTCGCCCAGGGCATTTAAACAACAAGGACCGACTCTGACTAAGGTGGTAATGGTTTGTAGAAACCAATACCAAACCAACACCACAATACAAACTAACACCAAGAACCTTGGTATTGGTTTATACAAATCAGCACTAAAGTCCTTGGTGTTGATTTGTAATGTGGTGCTAGCACCAAGGTGATGCTAATTTGTAGAAATCAGTACCAAGTCAAGACCATAATACAAACCAATACTGAGGTAATGTTGGTTTGTATAGACCAATACCAAGGTGGTGTTGGTTTGTAGTGTGATGCTGGTGCTAGTTTGTAGTGTGATGCTGGTGCTAGTTTTTATAAATCATCACTAAGCCAATACTATACTATAAACCAACACCACCTTGGTGTTGGTTTTTATAAACCAATACTACCTTGCATGCAAATCAAAGGAGAGAGATGAGAAAGGAAAATAAAAAAAATGAATTTTGGCCTCGTCAAATTATCCACATCAAATATCGTCCACTGTCGTCCATACAAGGGTGTGTAAGATATTATTTCTCTCTATATATACATCCTTATCTCTCTATAGATAAAACAATTAGGATAATGATGTCGACAATCTACCACGATGACAGAAGTGTCGAAAGAGTGTAAGATGACTTTAAGAGCATTCACATCAGATTTTTTAAATAAAAATGTTACCTACAATTTTATATAATACTTTACCCATTATGTAAATTTAAATTTTATGAATAATACTTTTCTAAATTTAGAGAATGAAGTTCAATCCCTAAACATTAAATAATATTTTTTTTAATCTCTCTTCTTCTTAAATTTTTTATTATTATAAATATAATAATAAAAAAAACTAGAAGAGAAAAAAGAAAATAATAAAAATATGAAGATAAAAAAATTGGAAGGGTGAAAAATATTTTTTTTAGAATAATTAATGTAGTATGTAATAAAAATGATTATTTAAATTTAATAAAACGAATGATTTATTTTAAATTTTAAAAATACGGTAGAAAAATTAATATAATCCTCTTATCAGGCAAACAGAGCTTGAATAGCCGCGTTATCTCCTGACCCGAACGGTACGTTAACCTGCAACACCGTCGATATACTTTGAGATAGGTGCTATACGGCGTGAAAGGCTATCGCCAATTTAGGAATATCGTTTCAGATTATTAAAAAATGGACTCCAATTTTTACACCGCGCTACTCTGGTCCCTCTTCCCTTGCTCCGGAGGCTCGCTTGCTCGAGGAAGGGAGCTGCGGCCAGGGTCTGAATTGACACCAACGACGTCGGCCTCCTCGTCCCGATTCGCTGCTGGACTCGCCCCTCCTATGGAAGATGGAGGGGGACCCCGTCAATGCAGTTGATTCCTCACGAAATCCACTCCGAGGTGCCGGATCTCGCGGTTCCAGTCTCGGTTAGGGTTGTCTGCCGGCCTGCTTCTAGGGTTAGCGACGGGATTAGCCGGGGCTGAGATGTCTCGGCAGGCGGCCGCCACGCATTTCCATAAGTCCAAGACCCTTGACAACAAATACGTGAGTGCTCTCGCTCTATTAAGCGAAAAGAGTTTTTTTGTTCTCTGTTTCTTTTTCTTTTTTTTTTAAAAAGAAAATTTGCATTTTTGGCGAGGTTCAGATGCTCGGAGATGAAATCGGAAAAGGGGCATACGGAAGGGTGTACAAAGGTCTTGACTTGGAGAATGGGGACTTCGTGGCGATCAAGCAGGTTTCTTTGGAGAATATTCCACAAGAGGATCTCAATATTATGATGGTGCGTTCTTTAATATTTTATTCCTTAAGTCAAATATTCCGGTGCTTATTTGCGGCACCTTAGGGTGAAACTAAACTTTAGCATTGGAACGTAACGACAAGTTCTTTTTAAGTGTCTTGCCGTTCGATATTGATGTGTTTGATCTTCAAAAGCGAAGAAACTTGATCTTGAAGAAACTTTATCTTGTACAATCACTTATTTTATAGTTTTTATTGCCTCATTCAGTCACATCTATTTGGTTACGAAGAAAAGTTCTTGTTTCATACTGTATTTCAATTTGCAGTTGCTTATTGCCATGCAGCACGTGCTCATTTTTATCTTTAATATATTTATATTTGTGTGTACGTGGGGGTGGGGTGGGGGGGGGGGATGAAAAGAATTTGCATTTCCAAGTTATAGACACATATTAATCAATTAGGTTTTCCTTCTTGGTTGATTAAAGTATATTTGCAGCAAAAAATAAAGAACTTAGTATTAGCCGTAGTAGATGTTTTATATAGTTGTGACAATTCTGCAATTATGAATCTTCTTTTTGCACATTGTCATGGAATCTAATAAAATTACACAAGAAGCTCTTTGCTTGGTTTCTAATATTTTCTCTTTTTCTCTTGCAAAATTTTCTTTACCGTCATCACAAATCATAATCCAGCAAGAAATTGATCTACTGAAGGTAAATATTATTTTCAAAGTTTTTTGCTGTTTAAAAGTTTAAAGTTATTAATTGCTTAAAGTTCAATTAGTGACTGATAAAATGGCTTTATTTTTACTTATTATTGTTAATAAATTTTTTGTCACTCATTGTAACTACTAGAAGTGTTATTTGGCCTATTGAGTACTGGTCTTGGAATTTTTTTGACATCTATTGCTCATGAGTCAGTTTCATCATTGGTTCCTTGCATTTTAGGCTTTGATTTGCCTCTTGCCATCTATAGGCCTTTAGCTCTTCCCAATTACGTTATGCCAATGCAGCAAAATTTGCATTTTATGAGCCTTGGGGAATGATTACAGTATTTATTATAGTTGCTAGCTTAGTATAACCCTGGTAGTGGACAGTATCATTTTGTAAAGCCTAACTTGGTTTAATATATGGTGCAGATGTGAATTTGTCATCTTGATTCTTGTATCAGGTGATGACACTTCCATGTAAATTCACATAGTTATCCAGCTAAATAGATTCTCGCATATTGTGTGAGTTTAGACAAATAAGTAAAAAAAAATTTAGATAGTAATCATCACAAATGCCATTGGTGCGTCACCAATTCTGCTTATTCATTGATAACTAGGAAGAACACTGTTTAACCAAAAATCCTATTCGATTCTCATCAATTCAGGAAGTTGTATTTCAAAGCTGACCTTTATTTTTATATGCAGCAATTCAGAAAAAGGGTTTATTCTTTCTTACTTGGATGAAGAATACACTCCAACTTTTATCAAGTAAACAATAGGTCACTACCCAGCTTGAATGTGAGACTGTTTCATTAACTTGATCAATCCAAATCACTGGCCTTAATTGATTCCAAGTTAATGGTATCAGACTCATCTAAATCTCATAAATTTCCCTAACATAGTCTACACTTTTCAATATATGATTGATCTATATATTTACTATTGCTTCTAAAGGCTTGCATGCGGATAAATGGAGGTTCCACCATCATATGCAACCCTTTCTAATTGGATCATCTCATTAAGCCTCAGAACTCTAATTCCATTTTTTTGCCATAACTAAACATTGATGAGGGTCTTGTTCCATTAACTTCATTGGCTCAAACCACTAGTCTAAATACCTAGCCCTATTTTTGTGTAGCAATTTCATCTATGATTTATAAATCAACTTAACTAGTCCACAATTTGTGGTGCAAGATTAAATTGGGTTATGACAATATATTCCACTTAAGGCTTGATGATCTTGTTAAGGTTTAAAATTCCTGGTTGGTGGCAGGTAAAAGCTAATTATAACCTCACCATTATAGATAATCCTTTCTCATTCGATGATCTCATCAAGCTTAGGATCATCAAGTCTGTTGCAATGCTCATGGTCACAACCAGTTGACTTATTTGAGAGAATTGTCCATTTAATTTTATTTGTTCCAAGATCCGAAATGCTTAGTCCAAGTTAATAATAGTAGACTCACAAGCCTTATAAATCTTCTTTGTTAGCTCACAAAATCATTGTTATAAATTGGGAATTCACAATCTAGTTGCAAGTGATCTAAGTTTGCTTTTTTGCTTGCAGAACCTCAATCACAAAAACATCGTGAAATATCTTGGGTCCATCAAGACAAAGACTCATCTACACATTGTTCTAGAGTATTTCCTATTAACCTCCTCTTCATATGTGTAGTGTTTATACATTCGAGTCTCTCGATCACAACCATGCTGCTATTTACTTGATGGAGTTCTTGCAGATATGTGGAAAATGGTTCTCTTGCTAACATCATCAAACCTAATAAATTTGGACCTTTCCCTGAATCATTGGTAGCTGTCTATATTGCTCAGGTTTGCTTGAGATTTCTTAGAATCTGTCTCTTGCTTGATTATAGTGGTCATATGGCTTTTTGTGTTATGATTATGAAAAGGTCTTGGAGGGTTTGGTCTATCTACATGAGCAAGGTGTTATTCATCGTGATATCAAGGGTGCAAATATCTTGACCACGAAGGAGGTAATTTTGACCTTCCTTCTCCTTTTAATTGTACTCAAGCTTCCAATTTTACCGAGTGGTGAGTTTCTTGATACTTTCCCTTGGCGTTCTGTCACAAAAAATGACTGTTCTTTATTTTTATGGCCAATGCCATTTTAACATTTCATGTGTGCCTTTCCTCTATGGTGCATTATAGTTTGATAATAATTTACTTTTGAAATTTAATCTGGTATATTTTAAATTAGAATGCATATACTGTATCATGGATGATGTATCATGTTATACACACACTGAAGTGGTATGGGCAGGCATTTGTAGCTTCTCATCATTGACATGAGACCTAAAGACATCTGATCCTGGAACCAAAAACCCAATATTAATAAGATTCTTCTACACTTATTCTCTGATCTACATGATGGGTACTCGTTGTTCACATCTGTTCTCTCTTTAAACCTATTTCACTTTGCTTCCTTTGAGGTTTCAGCTTGCCACTTTAGAGATATCTAATACTCTGTGATACCTTTTCATGTATGATGCACTCTCTTCTGTTTTCTAATTCTTCAATGACATGTTGGCACTGATTACCTGAAAACTATGAACTTTTATGCAAATCCATGTTTCTATTTTCATAAAAAAGCGGAGCTTACAAGAAAAGTGACAAACAAAAAAGATCTAGTAGCAACTTCTATCACAAATTTATATAACCAGATAAATGCTCTTACTGGTGCCCAGAGCTAATTGTATTAGTGATGTTTAGTTATAAGTGAAAACTTGGATTGTCTGATCAACTAGCCAAATATCTGAATTTTTTTTTCAGCATCTTGAGAAAGTGGTCATTTGCATGTCTTTCTGTTATATGGAATTAAAAAAAAAAATACTATACCTCTTATTAGATCAGGCTTCTCTTTGTATTATAATTATTCACTGTGTTACTTTTTTTTTTCTTCCATAAACTCCCCTGTTTATACCCATTTTCCAGTACTCCATGCCAATCCATGCCTATTGTTTTGGATACAGGTATTTCTCGTACCATACTCGTCTTTCTGGAACACTTTAAAAACCAAACCAGCTTATTGTTAAACTAAAATTTCTTTTGGATTCAAATCCATGAGATAATTTGTAGTTTCTATATACTCAACTGGTTTACATAGATTTTTCAGTTACATTTCACTAGATTTTGATGTTGATTTATATATATATTCCATGTGCTTACCATTCTTATTGTATTGTCAATAATTATCTTCAGGGTCTTGTTAAACTTGCTGATTTTGGTGTCGCAACAAAACTTACAGAAGCAGATGCAAATACACATTCGGTTGTTGGGACACCATATTGGATGGCTCCTGAGGTAACCAACCATCTAAAACTAGTCTTTTGTAATTTTATATATTTACACTTTGTATCGGCGTGGACCTTATGTGTAACTTTTTTTTTCCCTTGGTATTAGAAATAAAGTTATTAAATGGATATCATATAATTGGCTATTAAAGCATGAGTGCTCACTCTTTGATAATCTTGTCTGTTGATGTGATGATAAGTAAACAATATCTGTTTTGGTAAAAGTTCAACTTAGGTAACTGGAGATTGATGATAGACTATATATGTATAATCTAGTTAAAGTGCTAAGTAGGAAGACAAAAATGAAAATAGAACATAGTTCTTAGAAGTTGTCAGACATAAAATTCCACAATTCAATGTCTTATTTGTCTCAACTTCTTTGACTCAAAGGAGCAACTTGTTGACATCTGATAATACAATAACAAGTGGAAGCTTCAGTTGCCATTTGTTATCTGATATGTGTGTGTTTGTTTAACTATTAGTTTTTTCTCTCCATATTACTTTTGACAATATTGATGTAAGGGAAATACTGGAAATCTGTTTGTCTTATGCCTACTTAAGTTGTTGCATAGCTCTTTTTTTCACTTTCCATATTCTGTTCAGAATAATTGCTCTCTTTCAGGTTATTGAAATGTCTGGTGTTTGTGCTGCATCAGACATCTGGAGTGTTGCTTGCACAGTCATAGAGTTGTTAACATGTGTACCACCATATTACGATTTACAACCAATGCCTGCACTTTTTCGAATTGTTCAGGTACAGAAAGCTACATATAATTAATTTTAAAGGGGAATACTGTGTTTTCATTTGTGGCTTCATGAACTCCTTCTATTTGCGTCCATGGGCTTTTTATCACTGGATAAGTTGGAAGAGAAAATGGAATGAGGCATGTATTTTAGGCAAGAACCAAAATGAAAATGTTAAGTAAATTATGCATTAACAGAGATCAAGTTGATTCATGTTAAGACAATTCAGTTAGGTCTTCTTGTGATTTATAAATTTAAGCCACAATAATTGTAGAACATGCACTTGTATCTTGGGTTTAATCAATTGTTTATTTAGGTATTCATTTTCTTAATGCAATTGTTTTTATATTATTCTATATTGGGCATCAATTGTTGTATTTTTGTGTGGGGGGTTTTACTATATAAGGCCTGCATGTTTTAACATTTAAGGAAAGGTTACAATTTATCGATTGATTTAATATTGGGTTTCTCTCTCTCGCATCAGTGTTTGACCTGAGATATATGACTTGTGCTGCGTCTGGTGATATCAAAGCCGAAGTTGTGGTGTCCTAGAGGGGCACTTGTGTTTGTTGTGAGAATCATTGAGTGAGACATATAAACTCCTTATCCAAACATAAAAGGTTGCAGTTTCTTAACTTATCCCTTTTCTTTCTCTTGGCCATTGTCTCCCATCTCTCCTTTCATCCACAACACCACCGTGTCATTACTCATGCCAACCCCTCACTTTTTATGTCGACCATTTCTCAAACTTGCTCGCCGTGTCATTACTACTTTAAGTTCTATCGTCCAACACCATGCCTCTCTGCTACGGCATGCACATTGATTGCTTCGTCCTCACTGAATGTTGACTTTATCCTCATCCAAACATCAGGCCATGTGATTGTTGCTTTTCGTGGTCTGCACAGCCCCTATCGTGCTCCACCCATGCTCACATCTTCACCACATTTTTATCTACTCTCTTCCTGCTAGTTTTTTTGTCTACAATTTTGTTATTCTTTTTGTGTCATTAAGAATAGCTGAACCCCTTTCCATAGAAAATCAATTAATCTCTATTGGACAAAAATTGCTTAGCTGCTCGGAGTCCACATTGCACTTAATGCATTTGTTATTATATAACCAGGTTTTATGATTGCTCTTAAATTTTCCTCCTAGTTTGCCACTGGAAAATAGTTAGGATGCATAATTTGATGTGATTTTCTTTTTTAGGATGACCATCCTCCCATACCTGAGGGTCTTTCACCTGATATTACTGATTTTCTTCGTCAATGTTTTAAAAAGGTAGATTACTTACTACTACTGGTAATTATGGCAGACACTTATTTCAGCTGCATGGTTTATCCTCTGTTTTGTAACAGTATTTGAAAAGTTTTTCAGGATGCAATGCAGAGACCAGATGCTAAAACACTGCTATTGCACCCATGGATCCAAAACTCAAGGCGTGCTTTGCACTCCTCACTACGACAAACAGGTGGATCATTAAAGTAAGAGTGCTATTTATTAAGTTCATGGCCTATTCTTCCAACTTGTGATTTGACAATCTCTATACATGATACTCAGTGTATTCCTCTTAATGAAAATTCGGCTTTTATGTTTGCCCTATTGGTAGGTGCACAAGCGAACACCAAAAAACTTCAAATTTGACCGTTTTTACTTTATTTAGTTGTGTTTGTATCCTTGTAATAGTTGACTGAATTTGAAACAATTCAATTTAATGGATAATACAGTCTTAGATTAAGTTCACTAATTACAACTTGTGCACAATGAGATGGATTAATTCAGAAAGATAACACAATCAATTGGGTGTGGCCATTGAGCATTATACATTTTTAAAAAAAATCTATTTCAGCTTGAATAGAATGGGCTTAATAGAAGCTAATCCAAAACTTGATCATTATTGGTGTTTCTTCTAGTTTTAATGCACCATAATTGCTTATCAAGGCATTCATATGTTTTTGGTTTTTGGAATGAAACTCACGAAGGATGGACTAACTATTCTACCTCTAACTTCTTACACTAGTGCCTCCGATATTGTTATCAGATTCAAGGTTTAGAATTTCGATATTGGTCTTTATAGTCAATTGATTTAAAATTTCATAGAAACAAATTTAAAAAAGAATTACAGACATCTAATGTCATAAATGTTGGAATCTCTACTAATACCTTAATCAGTACCTTGCTTGGATGAGAACATTGGTTTGTACAACATCCAAGTGAAATTAATACCGTAGTCCTTTATCATCCTGATTAAATACTACTCCCTTGACCTTTTCTATTTATATTGGTTAAATCCATGTCTGCCATTATATTTGCTTGACAACTTAACTTTTGACTTGCACAAGTAGAACTGGAGCAAACGCATGCACATGTTTTGAATATAAGTAGGTCCATTGATGGCCTTCTGATATGCCGAAACCATAATAGTAGGAGGTTTGTGAGTGCAATGAACATCATTTCTAGGTTTAAGATGAGCTCTCACACGTTTGTTGATTTCTTATTGTAATATAATTATTATCATATCCAAGCCTTTAATCAACTCAAATTGTATGTTCAGTTGAGTAATTATTTAGAGTTGGGTCTAAATTAGTTTTAAATGACTTAAATTGTTTTTCGCTTTGGGTTTGTTCACCCAATATGGATGAATAGTGAGTTGTATCTTCCAATATACGAGAATATAAGGTTTGGATAGGTAATGTGTAATTTTTGCTTGTGCCTATTGGTTTTGATTTTGAACACTGGCAGAATGGTACATATTGCCTGTGCTAGTCAGAAGATGTCATAGTTATTATGATTATATCATTTTTTTCCTTTTCAGGCTTTACTGTGCATGTACTTGTCTTCTATTATATTGGGCGAAACATGTATAAACAAAAAAGAAAAAATGTTTCATATGTCAAAATAGCTAGCAATTGACACTCCAATGAACCAATCATGGTTTAAAATCTTGACCTGTGCTGAGGTTTCGGTCAATACAGTTTCTTTATTGAAATTATGATTATTCAATATATTAGGAGTTGATTGAAATTATTAACATATATTAAAACTTTAACCTAAGTTAATTTTGCATCGTCCTCGTGCGCCTATGGGTGTCCCTGCGTAAATTTCGCCTGTTTTGCCCAGCATGGAATGAAATTTTAAATCATGGAACCAATATAGTTTAACGAAATTATGATATTTGACATAAAGGTATCAAATAGTCGTTCTCAAATATGCAAGTTCTTTTGCTGGATACCTAATTCTTGTATGTGTCCTTCAATATTAGATTGCTTTAGTTTAACCATTCTCTATATATTGTCTTGTACAAAATTCAGGAACATTGAGGATGATCCTACACCAGCTGGCAGCTCAAATCTAGATAATGGGATCAAAAGCCCATCAGCAGAAAAGAGAAAGAGCAGCACATCTCATCTTGAACAAGTATCTGCTTGTTTTTTGAAAACAATTATTCATTTTTTCTTGATATTGCCAATTGTTAAACCATAGCTTGATTCTAAGTTCATCATGATGGTTTAGTTGATTTCTAATTTTTTTCATAAATAATGTGTTTTTCAGGAAGAATCTAAAAAAGAGCATTTGGCCACTGATTCGTCCTGTATTAAAAGTTCTGAAGAGGACCAAAAGTCCATTCCTCTTCAGCATACCTTATCCAATGGTTTAGAAACTAAACAAGATGATGGGCTTTATGCTAGTGATCCGACCTTAGCTATCCATGACAAGTTATCTCTGAAATTTTCTACTAGAGAAGTTCTAAGCGGTCAGGTAAACCTAGAAGCCCAAAGGGGAACAAGTTTTAATGAAACTAATAGGTTCTCGTTCGGAACTAGATCTGAGAAAAACATTATTCAGGTGAGATGCTCTTTTATTCTATGTTCTATTCTTCATTGTATCTCCATTAACTTTTTTGATCATTTGATGAGGTCTGGTTAATTTTGATCTTAGATTTTGAAGACATTTGTTGAGTTCCATTCATGTAATTTTGTTTGATGGCAACCTCTATGAACTTTGTCTTTTTTGTTGAATTTGTATATCTCATCAAGTTAGAGATCAGGTCACAAATATTTAGTTGTAGATAGATCACAATTCTATATTTGTTATCAATTGTATCTTTCCTTGTGGGCTTTCTTTATTTTCCATCTGAACATATGTGCCACCTCTCCATTAGATACTGATCGTTCATAAAATTGGTTAACTATTGTATGGGAATAATTATGTATTTCTATTCATTTTATTTCTATTGTCATTTTTTTTTTGAAGGTCGCACAACATTCCAATGTCAATGGAGGAGGTGCACTTAGTAGGTTTAGTGACACTCCAAAAGATGCCTGCTTGGACGATTTATTCCAACCACTAGATAAGCAGAGAGATCAAGGTAATGAAGCTTCATCATCTTCTTCTAGTCAGCAAAATGACTTGGCAAAAGAGCTTAAAGCTAGGATGGCTGAGAAGCAATTAGGAACAGAGCAGAGCAATGGTAGGAAGCTTTTAGAAATTGTCATGAATTTGCGAGATGACATGATTGATATTGATGGTTCAGTAAGTTTTTTACATTAAGTATATTTCATAGTTTTCAAATTGTGTTTGTGCCAACTTTTGGGGTTGACTACATATCCACCTGTGCAAAACTATGTCAGTAGTATTATTCAAATTATTTTTTATTGGCTACACTTCCTTTGATCTCCCTCTAATCTTTTTACCCTTCTCTCCCTCTCTCATATATAAATATAAATATATATTGATGGGGCTAACACAACCTATGGATGATGCTCATCTCTACTTACATAAGAATTAGGTTTTATCTTGCTAATAGTGGTTATATTGTATATTTCTTCAGGTCTTTGATGAAAATCTTCCACCAGATAATCTTTTCCCCCTTCAGGTGCACATTTTTTCTTGAATTTTTACTAAAAATGCAGATAAGTTGTTCTTTTTTGACACTTGAATTGATTCTATTACATGATATGGTTATTTAAATTTCTCCATTTTATCTCCCTACCTTTTAATGTGATTTTTTTGGGAAGAAATTTGATGAATTGCAAGTCCATGTTTGCATAAAGGATGCTCCTTATACCACTGGAATTAGGTGACATGTCTTGTTGTCTATATTAGTTGTTACATCACATCTTTAAAATTTGAATATTTTGGTACGTTTGTAAGGATGACTTAGTGCATATCTTTCTACAAAGCTAAGCTCGCATGGAAGAATAATTTTTATAGATTCTAGGCTGACCCGAAAGTTATATAGTGATTGAGTTGATTAGTCTCAGTTAGTAGGGTGCTTTAATTTGTCGATTGCAGTTATGTCCTTATGTCCTGCACACTATTGCAGTCTGATACTCTTTCTTATGGTTTTTTAAAGTAATTTCTTGATCTTTCTAGTCTCTTTGGTTGCATATTATCAGCTCCTTTCCATGCTTGGGCCATATATTTTCACAATTAGAAAACCATGATCTGCCTTCCTCTATTTGTAGTATAATGGTCCATAGAAGTTCTTGGATTTTATGATCTGATTCGCTTAGTAAGTTTCTCACTGCATTAGGACCATACTAATATGGGCTTAGATTGGTACCTATATTAGATAAAAATTGGAACCAAGCCATGTAACTTTTATTAATTTTATTTCTGAATTTTAAATTTTATTATAGGAAAACTAATTGTCTAAGATTTGGAATATTCAATTTAGGAATGTTCACTGATAAAACAATGGATGTAGTAGATATGATGATTAGGAGAATAATTAATATTTTGTGTATACAAGAGATAAAATGGGTAGGAGAGAAGACAAAGATGATAGAGAATTCGAGTTTTAAGTTATAGTACTTAGGAAGAGTAAAACAAGAAATGAAATAGATATTATTGTAGATAGTTCGCTAAAGGATGAAACAATAAGAGTAGTTAGAAAAGGGGATATGATTATAACTCTCAAGATAGTGGTGGCGAAAGAATTCATGGTTTAAAATCTCATGCCATCTCGCTCGGTACGGGCGAAACATTTGGTTCTGCTACTGAAACCGACACGCCCAAGGTATCGTGGCCGACGCGAATGCGTTGCGCGGGCCTCACGACTGTCGAGGACGCGTCGCGTTGGCCTCGCGACCGCCAAGGAAGCGTCGCACTGGCCTCGTGACTGCTAGGACGCATCGCGCGAGCCCCGCGGACGTGTCGTGCAAGCCTCGCGGTCGTTGGTGACACAAAACGGGAAGGAGAAGGGTTGAACTTAGCTTTTAATTAAATTAATAATCTCAATCAACTCCTAATTATAGTTGGGATAATTTAAATAGACTTAACTAAACCCTAATAAAATTATCCCATCAATTTAATATATATATATACACAAAAATGATATCCTGCACACCTTTATGTGAGCGACCGTGAGTGACATTCTATGTGGGCACCTGACGTGGATTAAAATAGTTTTTCCTCTCTCATTTGCATGTAACAACTTTTCTTTCTTTCCTCTTAAATTAAAATAAAATTCTCTCTCTTTTGATTGCATGCAACAACCACTGTGGTGTTGATTTTTAGAAACCAGCACGAAGGTGGTGCTGGTTTTACCTTGGTGTTGGTTTTTAGAAATCAGCACCACGGCGGTGGCGGATGTAATTAAGCGGCGAGAGATCACTCACACCAAAAACCAGCACCAAGGGGTGGTGTTGGTTTTTAAAAACCAGTACAACAGTGGTGGCTGATGTAATTAAGCTGTGGTGCTGATTTTTAAAAATCAAAACCAAAGTGGTTGTTGCATGCAATCAAAGGAGAGAGAATTTTATTTTAATTTAAGAGGAAAGAAAGAAAAGTTGTTGCATGCAAATGAGAGAGGTCGTCAGGTACCCACGTAGGATATCGCCCACGGTCGCTCACATAAAGGTGTGCCGGATATCATTTATGTGTGTGTGTATATATATATATATATTAAAAAATTTATTTTATTTTTTAAATACTTAGATTATTTTTTTTATTTTTAGTTAATATATTTTATATTTAAAAAATATTGAAACTATATCGGCATAGCACGATATGGTATCGAAACCGTATCGTTCCGATCTAAAATCAAAACCTTAGCACGGGCTGATATTTTAAAACATGAAAAAAATTATTAATGTGCACCTCAAGTAGGATTAGATGAAGACACAAAATCTAAGTTTTGGGACGATCTAGATGAGGTATTATCATGGTCGGCTCAAGCCTATTTGAGGCCCTAGGCGAATTTTTTTTTAGGCTATTGACATTGTTTAAAAAATATTTCCCTCGTCTTTTTTCATTCGGATTTGGGACCGACAACGATAATGGTGGATTTAAATTTTTTTTAAAACAAATTAAAATATTAATTTTAAATAATATATTTTTATATAAAATTTAATTTTCTGACTTTTTGAGATTAAAAATTATTAATTAAAATTTTATATTAAAGTTTTGATAATATTTTTTTTTCAATTGATAAAATTATTAAATTATTTAATCTTTCACATAGTTGAACGTAAATAAGACTTTATTAATTTTAATTTTAAAAAAAAAATTCCGCTGAAACTACATTAACAGATATGGTCAGTAAATTATGGACACAGAGAAATTGTAATATGATCAAGAACTTGTTACACGCTTACGAAGTATAAGCTTTACGGTATTAAACAATGTATTGTTATTTGATATAGTAATACACTTTAAGGAGATAATAAGTGCATAATTCACTTAGCCGAAAACAAGAGTATTCAGAATTATTTTAAATTGAAGAAAGATAGTAGTATGTCTAATGAAAGACGGAGAGAAAACCCTTACAAAAAGGAACAAAATTGAGGAAATAATAACAATGAAATGAGACAATAATAGAAAGAATCATGCTCCCCGTCCTCAACTCATCATCATCCACGAAGCACAAAAAGCAAATAAATAAAAAACACATGTATAAAATGATAAAACTCAATATAATCCCTAGAAAATGAAGATCGCAACGAGACCCAATTAGCCATTACCATTTATTAAGAACTAAATGAGCTTTTTCAGGCACAAAATAAAAGAAAAAAAATTCATATTTTTCATCACCTAAACTAGAATAGTCGTAAATTATAGAATGAAGACAAAGGGTAAATCGAAAAATTTATGACTTTAAATACATCTAAATAAAAGTTAAACTTAATGTCTATCAAGGAAGTGAAATGATAACTCATTATTGCTAAAAAATAATAAAATCCTCCATTTCGATCGGACACAATACGGACGAATGCATCAGCATTTAAACTTAATCAAACAAGGAGCATAGTAACACCAACCAGATTAGTGTGACAACGTTAGGTGCGGTTTCTCTTTCTCAATCTCAACAAGCGAGCGAAGCATAGAGAGGGGAAGTTGGAAAAGGGGAAGAGGAGGAACCCGAAAAAAAAATTAGCATTTTATTTTGCATTGTTTGGATAAAAAATTTCTAATTCATGTTCTTATTGATCAGAGGAGAAGGTGTCAACAACGAAGGAGAAACATAACGAGAGAAGGCTAGGGTTGGAAAAGGGGAAGAGAAATATATTAGATCTTATAAAATAACATACATAATTAAAAATAAATTAAAAATGTTAAAAAAAGAGCCCTTTTATGACTTTATCCGTTGGAATTATAACGAGATCTTTGTGAAATCCAAAGCTTTGATCAGAGAATGAGATCATGCAAATCTTTTATCACGTGAGCCCTATTCTTTTCCATTCTCTTAAAAAAAATATACATAAAAATATATTTAATATATTAAAAATAATGGGCCCCAATTTTTATTGGGGTCCTAGGCATAGGCCATTCTCTTTAAAGCCGGCCTTGGGTATTGCAAAACATTCCGTCAACCGAAATGATTTTAATAGGAGATTTAAATGGATAGAGTGAAAATAAGGAATATGATAGGGTGTATGGGGGTTATGAGTTTGGAATAAGAAATAAAGAACGGAAAATTATATTAGATTTTGTGATAGCATATGACATTATACTAGTTAATATGTTTTATAAGAAAAGGGAACACTCGATCACATTCAAAGGTGGGAATAAAAAGTCGCAAATTGACTTTCTTTATGGTTAGAAAGAAAGATAAAATGATTTGTAAAAATTATAAGGTCATCTAGGGAGAAAACTTAACTATCCAATATAGGTTAATAGTGTTGGATATGCGTCTCGAGCATAGTATTAATAGAAGAAAAATATGCACGCCTATTAAAATTAAATGGTGGAAGTTAAATGTTGAGAAACAAAACATATTTAAGGAGAGGGTAGGAGTACAAGTATTAGGAGAAATATATGGTGACTCGAATACGACATGGAATCAAATGACTTGAAAATAATAGCCAAGAGTGAATTCGGTGAGTCAAAGGGATGTGCACCACAAAGAATCTTGATGGTGGAATAAGAAAGTATAGGAGAAAGTGAAGGAAAAATAAATTTATAAGGTATATAGTAGTCAAGAAAGAGACCAAGAAATTAGAGAATGAAGCCAAGGATAAAATTTTTGAATGTTTATCAAAAAAATTGGATATAAAAGAAGGGGAAAGGGAGCTAAAGTGAGAGAGAGGAAGACAAGAGATCTTATCCAAATAAGATGTGTTAAAGATGAATGCAATAGGGTACTATTAAATGATGAGGAAATAAAAGAACGATGGAAAATGTATTCTCATCAATTTTTTAATGAAAGTTTAAGTAAACAACTTAGATAATTTAAGTAAATTTTTATAGTAAATTTAAATTTTAGAAGTAGAACAAACTTTAATTAGGATGCAAAATGAGAAAATAGTTGGACCAAATGATATTTTGATAGAGGTATAGAAGTGCCTAGGGAAATAAAGTATTGAATGAATAACGTATAAAGTTATTCAACTTGATATTAAAAATAAAAAAAAATGTTTGATATTTCCTTTATATAAGAATAAAGGAGACGTACAAAATTGTGCAAACTCTAGGGATATTAAACTGATGATTCATAACATGGAATTTTTGGAGAGTAATAGAAAAAAGACTACGGAAGGAGACCACGAAAAAAATAATAGATAAAAGACTAAGGAGGGAGACCACGATGACTAAAAATTAATTTGGATTTATGCTTGGAAAGTCGATATAGAAGCTATACATCTTCTTATGCAACTAATTGAAAAATATCGGGAAGAAAAGCAAGCCTTATATATTCGTCGACCTAGAAAAAACTTATGATAGAGTCCCAAAAATTATATGGAGAATTTCAGAAAAGAGTGAAGCCTTTAGACGGATTAACCGAAGTGTTTCCCATAAGGATAGGGTTACATCAAGGAAGCTCTAAGTCCTTATATTTTTACACTAATCATGGACGAACTGGACACATCCACGATATGGTACCGTTGTGCATGTTGTTTGCGGATGATATTATTTTGATAGATGCGACACGTGAAAGAGTAAATATTAATCTCGAATCTTAGTGATAAATGCTAAAGTGAAAAATTTTAGGCTTAGTTGAGTAAAAACACAATATATGAAATTTAAGTTTAATAATATTAAATGTAATAAGACAATTATTAGGATAAGAGATGATGACTTGTCTATAACTTAGAGCTTTAAGTATTTAGGATTATTTTTTTGTAAAAAGATTGAGGAATTGAGAGATGTCTTATCTATCAATATGATAGTTGAGATAGAGGAGAGCGTTAGGTATTCTTTGTGATCGTAAAATACCTCTAAGACTTAAAAGAAAGTTTTACAAAACTGCTATGGAGTTGAATGTTGGACTATGACTCAAGCACATGAGCAGAAGATGAGAGTTGTAGAGATAAAGATGTTAAGGTGGATGTGTGACAAAAATGAACCGTATAAGAAATGAAAATATTAGAGAAAAAATCGGAGTTGCACTAATTGAGGAAAACTTCTGGGTGACACATTTAAGATGATATGGACATGCACTTAGATGATCAATACATCTTCCAGTTAGGCGATATAAAACTATGATAAATGTGCACATCAAACGAGGAAGAAGGAGATAAAAAAAACCTTGGTTAGCAACAATAAAACAAGCTAAAATTTATTTAAATATAAATGATGATATAGTAGGGGATAGAGCACAATAACATAGAAGGATTCATATAGCCGACCCCACCTAGTCGGATAAGATTTAGTTGTTGTTGTATTTATCTTTTTTTCTATTTAAATTTTTTAATAATATGCATTTGTTATAATTGATGTTTTTTTTTCTCTCTCTATGTAGTCAGTTGAATTTAGCAAAATAGTCAGCTTGCTAAAGCCTGAAGCATCAGAAGATGTACTTCTGACATCATGCCAGAAGCTTCTGGCATTTTTCACTCAACGCCCTGAGCAGAAACATGGTTATATGTCACAGCATGGTTTTCTTCCACTCATGGAACTTCTTGACATCCCAAAAAATAGGGTAGTTTGCTTACTGATTTTCTTGGGATTTTATGCTTCACTAACTCTTGAATAATATGATTTAGAAGCTTAAAGCTTCTGAAAGTAATAATAATAATATTCTAACGAGTATTGATCTTTTGAATCTTGCTCAGATTATATGCTCAGTACTCCAAATTATCAATCACATAATCGGTGACAATATGGGTTTTCAAGAAAATGCTTGTCTTGTTGGCCTTGTAAGATCTTACCTTTTAAAGTCTTCTATAACTTTTTATAGTATTTTTCTAGTAGTTTGAAATTGCTTTACTGGGGATACAGATTCC
>JBBUKS010000100.1:16277371-16288387 GCA_038050645.1 Hedychium gardnerianum | reverse complement strand
ACAAGCAACATGGTCTATAACGAAAGTTCGTTAGAACTTCGTCGAATCATCACAAAAATAAGGAAAATAAAAGAGTCATATTCGTTACTAATAAAACATATGTCGAACATCAAAGCATACATAATATAATCCATATAGTTCAGGAAATAAATATTAGAAATCTTGCCTTAGCGCTTTATTAAGAAAAATATCGAGCGAGGCGTAGGGGAGCAATGGGACGCAATCCGACCACCTTCTTCTTCAATTTTTTCCAAAAGTTTCTCTAAGATGAAGGGGCGACACCAAGGTTGAAGAAAAATCCTAAAACTCTTCCTCCCCCTCCCTTTTTCTTTGTGGCCGAACCCCTTCCCCTCTCTCTTTTCTTTTCCCAGCCGAACCCCCCTAATAACCTCTATATATATATATATATAATATTAGGGTATATTTGTTTATTGCAAATTAGGCTCGATCCATAAATTCATTCATTAAAATATTAATTAATCATGTCCATTATTCTGTGGGTTGAACCCCACACTATGGCTATATGACCCAAATGTTTACACCATCTCATTTGGATCAGTTGCCTAATTGCACTAGTATCAGAACACAAGGATAGCTATTTGTTTTGCATGGATAAGGTCAGGGATATGAGAATTTATTACAAATCTGTTATTTATGATTGACGTGTGATACAGGAAGTTAACAATTCTTACTTTCACTTCGACGCTGCCTTTTACTATTATTCGTTTTGACCCACTCCCATGGTGTCATGACACATTATTTCAGTAAATTAGGAACAAGAAGATGATTGCAACTCTCAACTATTTGTCATTGTTTATTTTTTTTGTCAAAAGCCTATTTTTGTCAAAAAATAGTCAGCTAATTTAGGCTTTAGGCATTTTGACAATGTATTAACATGGTTCCTTTAGTTAATATGTTAATCTGCAGTTAATTTTTACAGCATTCAAAATTATTAGTGATATACATTGCCTTTGTTTATGGATTTGAACAGACATTCTTACGCCAGAAGGCTACTCTGGCATCTCCTGGATCCCCAAATAGTGCAGCGAAAGGAATTGAGGAACAAGACACAAAAGTTGCTTCTGCAACTGAACTGAAATCCAATGACAATAGCCAGAGAGAGTGTTACGGTAGAGTTCATCCATTTAAGCTTACCTTCTTGTTTCATAGATGAAAAGATGCAGAATTGAATGCTAAGATCAATACTTCTTTTGCCTTTCAGGTTGCGTGCGCAAAGATGATATTGACCGTTACGACCCAACTGCTAATCCACCAGAAGGAAGAAAAAACTCAGAGTTTTTCCCCTCAGATGACCGTCGTGGATTTCCAAATGATTTTAGTTATACTATAAATCCTAGAACAGTTGAAGATGATAGCTCTAAGACGGATCTTTGCCCCCTGGCTAGCAAAAAGTCTGTTCATATCTCTTCAAAGATCAATGATAACTCTGCTGGTGCTCTCCGATATGCACTTCATCTGCGCTTTCTATGCCCTGCTACCAGGAAATCAATCAGGTCATTGAACAGGTGCAAATCTAACCCTGACTCTGTTCCCGAAACACAAGCCGACGCAATGGAAGGGCGTCGTTTCTACCTGTACAATGATCTCCGGGTTGTGTTTCCACAACGGCACTCGGATACAGATGAGGGCAAGGTATGAACTCAGAAAATGGTGCATGTTATATTGTTCTATTACTGCTGCATTCTACATCTCTAGTTCTTTGAACCTCAAAACACAAGAAATGCTATATTTTGTCATGGCTTGGTTAGATCGGTTTCTGACCGATGTTTCTATCGAATTTCTTGTTTCAGTTGCGGGTGGATCACCACTTCCCTGCCGATCCAAAGTACTTCGACTTGAGCAACTGACCAGGGCACAGGGCTCATTTGTGCCCCTACAAATTGTACATATCACTCACCTTGTGCTTCTCTAATGGCTACTTGTACATATTTTCCATTTCCTAATAAATAAATTTGTAATTAATCTTCAAAATTCTCAGCTGCTCGTCGAATTCCTGCTCTTTCTTAACAGTTCATTTGAGCTTCGCCTTGTTACTTCATCGAAGGGAAAGAAATCCGAATAGTAAAACTGGAGGAACAAATCGAAGAATATTTTTTAAATTCTACTCTCTCATCAATGTTCTTGACCTTGTCGATTTTAGCATTAGTCATTGTTCGGACTAGCTAGATTAGTCCTCGTGATTTATTTTTTTCGTGTTGGTTTTGAGACGGATTGACGGGAGCGCGGGGGGCGAGCGTTTCGCCTTTTGTCATAATTAACCTTGTCGATTTTAAATTCTTCACATCATGTCCAGGTAAAATATTTTTTTAAAATATTAACGAAAAAATTAAAAATTAAAATACCATTAATCATAACTTTTAAAAAAAATTCTTCCTTCCTATCAAATGAAATAAAGAGATCTATAATTTCTTTTCCTTTTTTTCTACTTTATTTAAGTAAGTAAAAAAAACTCAACTTTAATATTTAAACACTCAATGAAACCAATCCTTGACAAAATGGGTGAGTGAACAACACTTTTTGAGGGAAATTTAGGTAAGGAAATAAAGAGAAAATACAATTTATTTATATTTGTCGCCCTATCCATCTCTAATTTCAGTTTTTTTTAATAAGAAAAATCAAATATAAAATAAACTTATTTATTTACTTTCTTGTTTCTCATTCATAATTTTCAATTTTTATTCCACTATTTTTTACACTGAGAACAGGAAATAGATAACTTGATTATTAATATGAGGAAAAACAATAATGAAATTTTACCAACATCACAAATATGTCGAGTTATAATGCTTCATAAATCAGCACATTTATCTTCCTACCAAGCTCCTTCCGTCAAATCCTGGCTAATAGTCAGGTTCCTGCCCCCCTTATGCATTAGTCACTGTTCGGACTGGCTAGACTAGCCCCCGTCTTTTGCCACAATTTTTACTGTGATGAACTTTATTTGAAAGATATATGCTCGTTAGTTGATGTAATTAATATCTACATATATAATTGATATTTCTTCCATGTAAAGGATTATTACGCTTGAATAATTGCCCTCGTAATAGTGCATAAATACTTTCATAGTTTATCCTTTTTAAAATAATGTGAAACTGTCTTGAAAGACCGATGAGTATTACCTTTTAATAGAATATATCAAAGAAAGTTCTCAGGATAATAATACAGCGGATGTCTTCTTAATTTTTCATATATCTAAGAATGAAGTTCTAATTTTTATAAATTAATATATAATTTTTTTTAATAAACGATTGATATAAGAATATTGGACTAATAGATTACTTGCTATAAGTATTTACAGATTTATCTGATAATCAATAAAAAATTTTTATCATTTTTAAAATTAATTAATATTAATTAAATATATAATGTCAATTATATATATATATATATTAAAGAAAGGGAGGGGAAAAAAATTTCAAGTATTTTTGTATTATCGGAAAAGAAAATTTGTCCTTTTTTCCAACAGACACGAGTAAAAACCTTATCTAGTACATTTTGATTTAATGAATTTTTCTCTACTATTCTCAAGTTAAATATTCTTTTTTTTATTCTAATTCAATTGGATATGGGCAGATGAGACATAGATGTGGATATATTGGTGGAGCCTTTTGGGTGCTAAGATACTCTCTCTTTTTATTTTTTTTTATTTTTTGTTTTAAATAAATAGAATTATCAAATATCACACCTTGTTAGAATAAATGATTTATTGTTTGAGATTTAGAATATATTCTAGAATGCTATCAAAGGAAGAACATATACTAAAGCAATGCTATCCTTCAAACAAGATAAGGTAATTTTTGCATCCATTTCCATAGGGTCAAACTTTTTTACTTTTTACTCTCTCTTTTTTTTTAAAAAAAAAAGAAAGAGGAAATTCCATGTACAAGTCAAAGCTTAAGCACTCGATGAATATTTTTGTGGTTTCTTTCACCTTCTCAGACCATAATAAATAGAGGCTTGTGAAGGCTTAAGAGTGATGTGTGTCAAAAGAAGAGAGAGGTCTCGCTTTGGTAGCCAAGAATGACTTGCCTCTGCCATCGACTTGAAGGCTTTTAGGGTTTGTGAAATTCTATTGGCATCTCAAAGCTTTCTTGCGGTTTCGCGGGCAATCATCTTGGTTAACCTGAGTGCCTCTTGTCTCTCATGCTATACCTACATGTTTCTTTCTCATGAATTTTGAATCTAAATACTATAAGAAACTCGAGATCGGACTACACTAAGAAGATATTTCTATCTATATTTTATCACATAAAATATAGGTAGAAATATACCCCCGATTATGATGTAATAATAGAGTATTTATGTAATCTCTCAAACACCTATAGTTTGAACTATTCTATCTTAATTATGTTTTTTTTTTGTTGATAATCTTGCATAGTGATTTTTGTTTCTCATTTTCTTGATAACTCGATAGAAGAAATGATTGTTGGAATCATTCGAAAAACACTTGAACTCTTTGGTCAACTTTGCTTTGGTTGCTCATTTGATTTGTTAATAGACAAGGTCCCAACCATTAGTTATTTCACTAACTTTTTAACAATAACTACTTAATTCTTATGAGAAACATACAATATGTTCTTGTTCTGATTTCTTCTAGTCTGTTCTAGAGTCAATGGGTTGAGATTAATAAAATGGTAGAACATGCCAAATTGGGAAGAAATGCCAATAAATTTTGTTATTTTTTATAATTATTATTTACATTCCAACAAATCTTCATAATTCTTTGATTATATGATAATCAGAACAGGATCAAATCTCTTTCAAGAATATTTATGCATTCTTTCATGTGATGGCAGACAATATCAGAAAAGAGAACCACTAGATTTCAAATATATTGGTAGCCTTTTCTCCTTAAAGAAAATAATTAAAAAAAAATACAAAAAAAAAAGTCTAAGGAAACAAATACTCGACAAGGAAATAAATCGAATTAACTTAAAATCTACTATAGTAATAAATAAGACAATTGCCAACTTTGAGAAAGTATGAACTGCCACAGTGATAATAATTTGGACTTCCAAACTAAAACTTTCCATAGAACAAATCCATATATACAAAGCCCATCAGTCAAAATGATAGCTAATACTGAGGAGAATCAACAAATACATATTTTTTTTCTTTTTAACAAGGGCGAACGAAAAGGTTAATCAACAACAAACACGAAGAAAATGTACAAAAAACGACATCATTCATTCAAATACGAGCACTGCCAACCTGAATAAATAGGCAAACATAGTGATTGCGGAAACCCTACCGCAAAGACCAAAGGGTGAACAAAGGTTGTGCAAGCAACTATTGGTACGAGGAATAATCCATCTGATCCACTCTGAGGGATGATTTAGCTGCAATATTTAAAGAAATACCTAACATCGCAGATTGCAGTTGCTTGTTCCCTTTAATCAGTAACAATCGAAGAAAGATCTGAGTTTGTGATTCTAACAGCTCGGGCACATATCTTTGCTATCTGTTAGGGTCCTCCAAGAGAACAAGTATCTCATCGTCATCAATGTTTCCACCCTCAAGTGCAAACTGAAGGGCAGTTTTACCATCTTCATCTGTCACGTTTGGGTCAGCTCCCCTGCATTTTAATAAAACTGTTAGCCAGGTGAACCGAATTTAAAGCCATTTTTTTCCCTCTATAAGAAACAGTAAATAGCAAACAGAGGCACTATATGTATAGGTCTAACACATGCAACAGAGGTATGTCGATGTATCCAAGTTAAGAAAATAATACAATATCACATCTTACTATAACTTTCCGTAGAAAATATTTCTGGAACTCAAGATCAGTCATTAGTGAAAAAAATGCAGAGAAAGAAAGGGACCTTGGAATTAGGAAAACATGGTGCAGACGTTATGCATAGTTAAAAACTGCCTTGATAGAGGTTTCCAAAATTCTCCGAAGATGGATATAGACTCGGTCTCAACATTTTTAACAAAGGAATTCACTAATTTGTCGTGCAAATTACCACATGTTCTTATTGCTTAGTGAAGATAAAGACAAACAAGAATCACTTCAAACCATAAGCAATGAACTCCTTGAGGATTGTTTAATACTCTACTGATGTGTTCTAATACTTTGGACTCTTTACTATTGTACAAGTCTCAGATACTCATGCCCGAGTCTGAATAACATAGTACTACACCACTGCAATTTTGAAAATGGTAACAATTTCCTGAAAAGTCGTTTGGTTGGCAATCTAATGCTAGCAATATGTTTGGCAATTAATCATAACAGGTCATTTTTAATGTTGGGCATGTATCTCCGAATACAAAATACTAAAAGAACAATAAACACGTTGAATAGTTACAAAGGTTTTGGCGCTAGATCTTAATGTGTTGTACAGACTAATTGTTGTTGCATTATCTTTTATCCAGATGGTCATAAATCATCCAAAGATGGAGCTCAGGAACAAACCTAGCTCCCAGGATTTTATACTTATGGCGCCTATTTTTTTAAGAAGACATGCACTGGTAGTTTCTTTAGTCTGTAAAAAAGTGGAAAACAATAAATATCTGAAAAATAATTACAATGAGTCTTATTTCAAATAAGATGCTGTCATGAACTCAAAAGTATATGAATAGGACAACTCACCTTGTCAGTAGTAATTTGGCTAACGAGTGTCTGCCTATAAGAATACAATGGTGAAGTGGTGTCCTTCCTCTCACATCAGTGGAATTAACATTTGCACCATACTGCAGTAGGAGCTCTACCATGCCCATATCTGAAGTTAGGCATGCAAGATGAAGTAGAGTGAAGCCTTCAAAGCATTCATCCAATTCATATCTGTTGTCACTATTGCCTGCTGAGCCAATAGAACTCATAGTAGAAGATTTATGCAAGGTATCACTTAAGAAGCAGCTAGAACTATGATCTACCACGGCAGTTGTCTGATCTTGCAGAAGCATAGCTTTTGAGAGTGTTAAAGATGAATTTGCTGATGTCCGGCCATAAACAACATGCACATCTACATCTGAAGCCACAATATGTTGATAGACTGTTTTCTTGTCATTAGCACAGACACCATCCCACATTTGTTGTGTGACTGAAAGCTGATCTCCTACTGTTTTTTGAACAAAGAACTTATCTGCATACTGGTGAGAGAAAAGATGTATCAGTATTCTATCCCCCTCTCACTACAAGTTCCTGAAACACGAATTGGAAAATGGAGATTTGAAATCAAAGAAATGTGATGCCATCTGTCTAAAACTTTCTATGTTAAAGCTGGCCACTGTAAAAAATAGTAGATGATTCTGAATCCAAATACATGCATGCAGACCTCAGAATTTGAGGGTAACAAAATTGAACAAAGAGATGATATTGAAACCAATCTAGAAATAACAAAATGAATATGAAAACAACATTTTGCCCCAGCTAATAATTTTAAATTCCATAATTTAAGATAACAAAAAGTATTCACATCTCAGTAGCATCTACAAAGAGAGATTTTCATGGAGATATCCCTGGTAATAATGTCTACTGGCCAAAGATCCTGTTTCTCCAAACAATTCTCGGAATTCATTTTTACTTTTTCAAGTGATGGGGGAGGGGGGTAGACTTTCCTTAAAGTATGTGTATTATGCAAACATGGTAATAAATAAACTAGATTGGGAAAGGGCAAGAGCAAACATGTCCTTTTCAAACCACTAAATAACAATGAAAGTTAAAGGCATTCATAAATCATTAAAGAAACATCGGGTGAAGGTTGATAGTCTTAGCATATTTAGTTGCTTCTTCATGTGATGAATGTTGGCAATTATATCCCAAATAAAAAAGAAATCGCAGTCCCATTATCATAACGAAAATCTATCATGTGCCAAAAATAACTAAGAAGTAACACTCAAGTACATAACATTTGTTAACATGTCCAAATAAAACCTTAGCAGATTGAAGTTCATGAAGAAAAATGTTTCCTAAACATGTGCAAAAAGGTAAAGCACAAAGCCTTCTTCCAGTTGATGTATCCATAAACATGTGCAAAAATAATAGAATAGAGATAGACCGCATCACACCTTTGCCTGAATGAACTTTTCTTTCACTGTAATTGGATCTGAATGTTTAGGCTTGTTCATAGAGGAATGCTCTTGATTCTTGTTAAGCAAACCAAAGCTGAATAAAAAATGTTAATAACAACCAAAAATGCAGGGAGGGGAACTTGCAATCCAGAACTTCATTATCATTACCTAGAGACATCCTCCAAGTTGCCATTACTTGATGGTAAAGATTTTTCCCAGATGGAGTTTGCAAATGTGTTACCCAGTGATTGAAAGAGATTGATAACAGAAGGCTCCCACACTCTAACATCAAGTGTTAGAGATCTCACCTGCAATAGCAATTTTATATATTCTAAAATTATCCCAATAAATGAAAATACAACTGATCACAAACACTACAATACATGATCAACCTTTAACCCAAATCTTTCAACATAAGCTAAATCTAAAAAAGAACGATAATTTACTGCAGGTGCTCCTTTTTACTTATGAGGCATATATGGAGTCTCAGTAACCATGCATATCATTAATGTAAACTTAGTTTACCTCAATTTGATAATACAATGAAAAAGAATAATATACTTGGCGATTAAAGAGAACTATCTTCATAATGAGAAATACCAACTACATATAGCAAACTACAAAAACATCTGATGTGTTTGAAGCTTCATGGATCAAGTGGTTGCTGAGAGACAGAGGCCAATCCAGCCCAAATAACTAGCCAATTCGGAGGAAGACACCTTCTCACATAAGCATTCAAAGGGCAAAAGTGCTCTCCCAAGTAGAAACAGGGTTCAAGCAAAGGCAACCTGCACCTAATGCTAAAAATATGCATACTGAATTCAATCCAGAGGTTTGGGTGGTTCTCATACCATGATGAGGAAGGCAAAGCCCAATCCAACATAAAAATTTGACCCTGGTGTAAACAGTGGACAAGTACATCCAGTGGCTCAGTGATATCATGTCAACTACGAGTATATACAATTTGAGTTTTTGGCTTTTGCAAGTTCAGGTCATATAAATACGAAAGACAAATAAGGATTATTATAATGGTTGTACTGTAAATTTTGAATAAACTTTTACTTGCAAGTGATTGTGGCAATATTGGATTTTGTTTTTCCCATTGCAGTAGGACCAACTTGTTAACTGCTTACAAACTCTACCTTAACATATAAACACAAGGTGATTGTTCCAATGCTGAAGTTGGCATTTTTTTTAATCATATCACATAGTATTGTTTCTGTACATTCAGAGGATAAAAAATTAAAATAATAGAAATGATTATTTTTAACATGTGCCGGGCATACCAAATAGCTGTTCGTTGTGAACCACCCATTAAGGATGGTCCACCTCTCAGTTGTTGCTCAGACTAGTAAATATCCACTGTACTCAATACACTAAGGTATCTTAAACCTTGCACTCTTCTATCTAAAGGAAAATACCCAAAGGTTAAATTGTAGTTTTTCCAGTCTAAATAGAGGTGTAAACTTCATCAACATAAGCTTCAATTATTTCTCATCACTATGACTGAGACCCCCCTAATTACAAGCATTCTGTACATGCTCGATTTGAATAAACTCATCTTTTAAGGTAGGAAACACTTGTTCAGGCTTCAACAACTAAGGATCATGCAACAAGAAACAGTAATTTAAATTTCACAAAACAACTAAAGTTGGAGAAGAAATTTTAGCTTAAAAAAATTCCATGCAAATTAGCAAGTAGTCAAACTTCAAATTCTAGACAGAATTTTTGTATGCTAACTTGACATAAATCCAAGACTTACCTTCGATACATGCACGCCAAGATTTCGGTGAACTCCAGAACACTCAATGCAAAGAAGAACTCCAAGGTTCAGGGATGCCCAATCAGGTTCAGCAGCACCACAATCAGCACACATGTTGTTACCACACACTTTCTGTAGTGCATCAATTGGTTTCTCATGCTTCAAGTTGAACCTATGTTGCTGTGAGCTTCGGATAGAACGGTCTTGATGGACACTAAAACTGCTCTTTTGAATTGATGAATCTTCATTTACAAACTGTTCAAGATCAGTTGAGCTGCTGAACGAGCTACTTTCACTAGGTGCTCTACAATGCCCACCACTTGATAGGCTTGTGAGACACTGAAATTTTCCAGCCAAAAAAAGGAAAAATCAAGTGACCCTCAACTCCGCATACATGCAAGGATAAAAAGTGCTTCATCACCTACCTGTTCAGGTGACTGAGAGCTCAGCAGAGAAGCAATGACACCAGTTATTTTTTCAATCCAATCCATCTGATCCATAGCACTCTCTGCCTGCATCAACCAAAAACGAAAAATAAAGTGAACAGTGTATGATATTGATGTATTAACTTTGATGTCAGTGTCTTAAAAACTATTAACGTATTAACTCTGATGTAGACAGCTTAAAAACTATTAATGTATTCACTTTTATGTAGGCTGCTTAAAAATTAAGCTCAAAAACAACAGACAAGTTCATTTGGAACAAGCACAAATAATATGCTCCCTTTGCTATAGGCATGTACTATATGTCACACAAAATATAAGTTAGAACAACGAGTTGAGGCTTAGTAGTTGCCTAAGATTCTACCTGCAAGGTGTAATTCTTTGTTGGAGAAATGATCCTGAAGCAGAAGCGAAGGTTTGACTGGTCTGCATCAACTTTTATTGTTGAAGTTAGCAGGTTGACGGTATGGCATGCAACAGACTTTTCATCATGTACTCCGCCATGATGATGAGAAGAAAACCAACGACTCAGTAATCCAGAACCATGATCTGATGAGTTGTGACCTCTCGAGGTACAATGGTTACTTCCCTAAAAGCATGAAGCACACAAAATGTGCAAGACCAAAGCAGAGAACAGTATGAAAGTTAGATGCAAAGATAATAATATGACTACTGTTTTTAGTAATTATACAACATAAATGAACATACAGTTGATCTGTTCCATTGCTTGCGATAATAGTATAACATGCCTCGACTGTCAAGAACAAAGAATCTTCT
>JBBUKS010000100.1:16245757-16261120 GCA_038050645.1 Hedychium gardnerianum | reverse complement strand
TCGAATTCTCACTTCAAGCTTGACATGAGTTTAGTTCGTTTAGATGTTATCGAATTCTCAGTTCAAGCTTATTTGATTGTTTGAAATTTTTGTTTATTTAATTGATTATTGAGTTTGATAATTTAAACTTATTTGTTTATTTTATTTTATTTATTTGACATGTTGATAAGAGTTTTATTAATAAATATGATTGTTCACGAACGTTGTTCACGAATATTGTTCACGAACGTTGTTCACGAATATTGTTCACGAATATTAACGAGTTGAACACACATGTGTTCAAATTTATTTATTTAGTTTGACGAGTTATTCAAATTTGTTTATTTAATTGATCTTGTGCATATTGAACGAATATAAATAAATTTTTATCAAATTGAATATCAAATTTGTTCATGAATGTTTAGTTCATTTACCGTTCTAACAACGTCCAACTCCACAAATATTAAAATTAAAAAAAAAAACTTCAATGAATATTAAAATTGGGAAAATATATTGAGATGAGTTAAATATATTTAATTTTATATTTATTGATTTAGATCGAAAGGTATACGTTTAATTATTTTAAATATTATCGATAAATAAACAGCTCAAAAAAAAATGATTCGGTTATAATTGTGATCCAATTAATTTGTGGGTGTGGATGGCTCGTTGGCCGACACTATCTTGCTGTTTTCTCAATTATTTCCATCTTGTCAAACATGTAGTAGATGAATTATTATCATAATCTTGTCAAGGTAGGTCAAGTAATACTATTATTTAAAACCGTTTTTTTTTTCTATGTTTTAAAAGATAGCTTTAAATGCAAAACATAAATAAATCAATTGATATTTTAAGGTGGCAAGATATTGTGTTTCTTAGTTAAAAATAAATAAATAATAAAAGTAGATTTAGAGCAGTCTAAAACAATGGATTATTAAAGTTCTCTATCTAAATTTGACATTTATGCAAAGTATGTGCATTAATTAAATCAGTTCATTAAATATTCATGAATAATTTATAAAACAGAATTATTTACATACTTGGGTAAGGTAAAATAATAATTTTTATTTTTAAAATTTAATTCACTCATTCAAAGAATATATATATATACATAATTCTGTTAATTTGTACACTTTATCTTGTACAATCATGGAATCTATTGAAATAATCATCAGTACATCATTATCAAAATATATATGATAGGATTAGTGATCAGGATTATATTATTTTAATAAATATATATAATTATATAGAATAAAATTTATAGATTATTAAAATATATATATATATATATATATATAATTTTATTTTCTGTACTATTTGAAAATTTTCTATTTCCACGTAAGTAAACAGCCCCAAGTGAAAAGAAATGATAGGACGAAGGCCACGTGGCGGTTCGGCCGACTGGGCCTAACACCAGTGGAAGAAACCTATTGACCGGCTCTAACAATTCCTCTCTCTCTCTTTATCGATCTCTTTCTCGATCCTCGATCGACGACGCGATTTCGAGGTCGGAGATTGGCTCCTCGTTGGATCCACCGATCGATCGTCATCTCTCTCCGCTGGTCGTGGACAAGGCAACAGCGAGGGAGGTCGAGATGGAGGTGCGGAACGTGGACAACTCGTCGCCGGCCGCGCCGTCGCCGGCGGCCTCAGCCAAGCAGCCAAAGCCCCCGTCCAATCCTGTCGACACTGCCTCCGTCTCCCGGAGGTACAATCCGTCCTCCTTTCTTCGAAATTTCTGCCTCCTATTCGCTTTATTTTGGATCGCTCTGTGATTTGATTGGATTGGGGATCGGCGTTTCTCGTTGCAGGCTTCAAAAGGAATTGATGGCTTTGATGGTGCGTTTCTTCTCTCACCCCGCTTTTGTCTAAGTCTAATGAATTCCATGGGGCTTTTGCTTATTTTATTTGGAATTAAGCAAAATAGACTTAAATCTTACAAGTCGCTGCTTGTTTTATTTGGATTTTTGCTAGTCATGGGTAACTAAGATTTCTATGCATTTCTGATTAATTTGGTTCTGTCGGATGTGTGATACTATTGATAGATTGAGAATTATTCTTTGGTGGTTACTTGTGAATTTTGCAATCAGTTTCCTCATAAATTAGGGGAATCGTCTATTCCATCTGTGCGCAATCAAGTTAATTCTCCATTACTCAACCCCTCCCCCTTCTAATTTGATTGTGTGCAGACAACAGTATTCTATCGGGATTTGAGAATTCTTGTCGTCGTCTTTGTATATGCAAGAGCTGGCATTTGTTCTCACCCCTTTGAATTCCCTATACATACAGAAAGATTTCATGTCTTTTTCCATATACAGGTTCTGCTATTCATGGAGAGGACTTGAAATGATATTTTGACTTTTGAGATTGGCAATTTTTGAGGGGAGAATAAGAGTTAAGAAATTTATATGAATCAATTTGGTTTCTTGTCATGAGATGTTATTTGTTCAACAATAATGATTTATAATTTTTTTTTATCAAATTAAAAAGAATTTATGAATAATAATGTCACTATCAATGGTTGAATTTTTGGAGTGTGATAAATGGCTTTCCTAGCATTGTAGGTATAGATCAATGTCAACTCATTAAGTCTGTCTTTTTGCATGGTTATCAGATGAAATAAAAAAACAAATAATGTTCCAGGTAAACGTTGTTGATGTATGCTATTCACAAATAACATCGTGTTGATTAATTTAGTTGTGTTACTTCAACTTGGGTTGACTAAGTGTCTAACACAACTTTATACATGAAGAGGGAGGCAGGGAATCAGATGAAGAGTCTAGAGTCCAATTATCAAAGCATGAAAGTAAAATTAGATTAAATTCGTATCTTGAATTGTAACTTTAAGACAAATATTTATCTATATTGATGAAGATTGTCAATTGGATAAAAAAACAGTGGTCAAAATGAATAGGAGATTTAGGAGTATTATGTACTAAAATGAAACTTTAGCTTTAGGAGTATTATAGACTAAGATGAAACTTTTATAAGACTATATACGAGCTGCCATTGTTGTAGATCAGAGTGTTGGAGTGTCAGGTTCTTAGAAAACAACACAAATGAGAATGGTTGTAGAATGGATAAAATAAATGTTTAGAGCAATTAGGTGTAGTGTTAATAAAGAATAATAGAATGAGAGAAAATTGATTAAGATGGAATGAGCTTGTTTAGTAATTTCTATAGTTAGAACTTAGAAGATGTAAATCAAACGAGATTAAGGAAAAAGAGTGCTCTAAATTTCTTTTTTAATATTTAATCATTTGAATGAAAAGTTATTTCTTTTATTACATTTGTAAGTCATTAAACATATTTTTGCATTATTGGTTGGCCCTACCTCTAAGATCACTGTTTGCAACTTTTGTTTTTCCCATTTTTCTGTGTGTTTGATGATCCACAGATGAGTGGAGATACAGGAGTTTCAGCCTTTCCAGAAGGTGAAAATATCTTCTCTTGGATAGGTACCATTGAGGGAAGCAAAGGGACTCCTTATGAAGGGCTGTCATACAAACTTTCACTAAAGTTCCCGTTGGACTATCCATTTAAACCACCTCTGGTTAAGTTTGAAACTCCATGCTTCCATCCAAATATTGACCAATGTGGCAACATCTGTTTAGACATCCTTCAGGTACTCTACTTCTTGGATTGATCACGATATTGCATTACTATGTACTATTATTCATGTTATTCCCTATTCTCCAATCTAGGACATGTGGTCTTCGGCTTATGATTGCAGAACAATCTTATTATCTATCCAGAGCTTGTTAGGAGGTAAGTTGATATATCTTAAGCTATGTACTAAATAATGCTGCATATCTTTTACTTAACTTGTTTGTCACAGAACCCAATAACGAAAGCCCTCTCAATAGCTACGCTGCAACACTGTGGAACAATCAAGAAGGTATCATGTTCACATCAATAATGACTAAATTTTGAGTTTGACATGACTAATTAGCTAGTGAGTTTGTTCACATTAAGTAGGTTATGACAGCTTATCCATGTTTTCATGGGTTTGAAACAAGCACACTAATCTGAATTTTTTGTGGGTGAACAATTTTATTTCAATTTTTTTCCTTAGGAAAGTAATGCTCACCTTGTTTATGATGTGAACTTCTGTAGATTTCCTATTTCTTACACATCTATTATCAATGGAATTCTGGGTTTCTTCAACAGTAGTAACACTTTTGGCCCTTCTGTTGTATCGTCATCTATCCCAGATTACAGGAAAATGGTCCATAAGCAGTATGTGAGTTGACATATTTGCCGACTCCATCGAAAAAAGCACCATGGTCGTGTCTCGTCCAAGCGGTACGCCATCCAAACCTCTGAAGTAAACTGCCTGTCACTCACGCCTGATAATTCCAAGGACGAGGAAATATTACTACATTACACGGTTGGAGTAGTTGACATTTATGATGTTGTGCACATTAAGTCAGATCCTAATGATCATTTGCTTGATTCTGGTTTCCATGGCGCGTTGCATTAGTTGCTTGCGATACATGTGTATTAAAGGAAGAAGATTACTTTTAATTTCCCTTGATCCTCCTACTCAATTTGATTTCTTTCATTTTGAATTTCTCTATGGTTATTTTTCTATATATTTATGATAATATGATATCATTGATGAATTCTCTATTTGTATTATTTATTATTATTATCTAATGTTATTATCTTTATAAAAAGATGACTTTTATATTATTACAAAATATATTATTAGAAAATATACGATGGGATATACTATTGAAGACCTTCGAGTACGTTGAAAGTTTAGGACATTGTGATACACATGCCTCTCCTCAAATCAATATGAACCAATCCAACAAACCTAGAACACAACATGAATGATTTGGAGTGATATAATCTACCTCAAGCTTGAGACTATAAATATATTAATATGAAACAATCATCATAAATAAATATTTAATGGCATGAATGCTTTGGAGTGACAAATCTATGATTTCGTTTTGAAAGCCCTCTCTAGTCTTTTAGAATAATCTTATAAAAGTAGAGATAAAAAAAGCATGGAAATAAAAGAAATAGAATATCATTCGTTTTTATATAATTGCAGAACCGATCGATTTCTACATTTACAAGCGGGGAAAATATAAATATGTACGAAGAACATAAATTAACATTAGCAAAAACGAAAGGCCGAAACGTTTGAATATACTAATTACTTAAACAAAGAGGGCCTTTATAGATCATCCTCCTCCGTCAAGTGAAGAAAGGCGCACCTGCGTCGTCGTCGTCGGAGGGCTGCAAGGTGTCGATCCTGATCTTGTACCGCCGGAAACTTCCGGACGCGTTCTCCGCGTCATTGCTCTCCGACGAGGATCCGCCGGAGGGCAACGAAACGGCGTCAGAGTCGTTGTCGTAGGTGCCGATGAGATGGCCGCACCCGCGGCAGAGCAGGCGGGTCCGGCGGCGGCGAAGGCCCCAGGACCGGGGTGAGCGGAAGAAGGGCAGGCAGAGGAGCTCGTCGGCATGGGTGAACCGGCTCTCGTCGATGGCGGCGAAGGAGACGACGCCCTTCCTGATGGTCTTCCCGTATTCGGCGCCGATGTTAGCGGTGTCCCGATCCGACGAGCTCAGGTTCAACGCGTAGCCGCAGCGGCCGCAGCTGCCGAGAACAGAACCCACATCATCAAATCCCTAAAATAATAATAATAATAATAAAGAATCTCGGAACGTAGAATACACTCGATTAAATCTCGAGCGAGAGATCGAAATTCTTAAAAGGTAGGATCTTTCGAGATAGAGAGTCTGGGAAAAGCAGAGGGGGATGGATCGGTCACCAGTAGAGCACGTCCCTCCGGGAGGAGGAGGAGGTGAGGCGGCCTCTGTTGTGGGGAACCATCGGATTCCTCCGGTGCAGAGGCGAAGGAGAGAAGGTGGAGGGAGGCGACGCGCCGTATGGAGTGAGGCGATGTCTTGGTGCAATTAATTAGCACGGAACATTTTCATTTTACCTCTCAAAATTTGTATTTTAACAACACCCTTGTACTTTTAGTATTTACCACCAAATCACTAATATACCTTGCCATGTGATCTTTTTGTTAAGTGAATTGACAGAGTTTCCAAAAGTGTTTTTTTTTAAAAATAATTTTAGAACTGTCGAGAGCATTTTGAAATTAAAATAAATTTTCAGGGGTTAAATGAAATTTTCCTCGATGAATGGCGTACCTGTAGACTATCTCAGCCGTCGATCCCCATCAACTAAAGCTCCCCTTGTTGGTTCTGAGCGTTTGGATACATCAATTAGAAAAATTAATAGCAATTTAAGTAAAATAATATTTGAGAGAATTCATATAAAACATTTTTTTTCTCCATCAGAAACAATATTATAGGGAAAAAAATGATTAGCCCCCCCCTCACAACCATTAAAGAAGATACAAAAAAATTTACCGAGAAAAATTAATTTCTATCTCATTATAATAAATTTGTCCATTATAAACAATATCATTCATTAATTTGATGGAATTAAATATTAATTTATTTAAAATCAGTTAAGTGGATATCAAACAAGATGAATAGATAAGTGAAGAGGCTGCATTAATAGTTAGGTTGAGTCGAACATATCAAAGATTTGGACGACCAACAGGTCAAAAAGGGCGAATAGGATTGCGAACAAAGGAACAAGAAGACAAGCATGGAAGAAGAAGATTATGTGCCCATGGCATGGCGAAATCATTATGCTGGATGCAAAGCATAAACCAAGTTTCTTTCTAAAGGTGGAAAATCAAAGTAAAAGTAAAGCATAGCATCAAGAAGGATTTTGTGTTCTCAAGATGGGTTAAAGTAAACAGTTTGACGAACTAGATCAAATATGAAGAGAAGATAGACAGTCTCACCTTTGCAGGATAAAACCAAAGCAATAACAGAAAAGATCGACGAATCAGATGCCAGTCCAGCCTACAGAATTGGATGAGCTTCAATTGGTGAGTCAAAGAGAAGTGACTCGAGACATACAGACTCTAGATCTAATATGAAGTGAAGATAGTGTGACCTTTTCAGGATAGATCAGATCAAGTGGCGAGTCGAAGGGTTGTGTCTGGCCTTCAGAACCTGCAATAGGTAAACAAAGATGCAAGTTTAATGCGCAACGGAACATGGGATTAGAAGATAAATCTAATTAAGAAGCTATTACTCACCAAGACTAATGATCACAAGCTGCATCTTTCTTGGAAAGCATAACCAGCTGACAGCTTTTCAATGGTTAGGCCTTGGTGAATTATTAGCCAAAAAAAAGTTAGGCAAGGAATTAAAGAACATTAGGAGCAGCTTGAGTTTTGAAAGCACAATCCTTCTGGTGAGTCCAAGCAACACCATACAAACACATGATGCTAAAAACACATGTTGCATTTTCCCCAGTCAGTGTGCATGCAAGGACGATCGACTACTGCCAGCATGAACAGAAAGCATACAAACAGAATCAAGAATACAACTACCAGCATCCAGTGTAATCTGAGCATTTATTTGAACCGACACATGATTAAGTTGGCAAGTTAAAGAATCCTTCATACATATAAGCAATACAGATAATGGAACTTAGAAAGTAGTACTCCATGAAAAAACTCTTCAATCTTCAATCTCGAATACCACGTTATCGTCCTTCCGAAAATAATGTGTTGTGTGATCCGCAACCTGCATAAAGCCATCTTTCATCATCAAGAATCAAGCAAGACAAAGTTGGCAATGCCTCCTAACTGATTAGCAGAACAGGAAGACCAACTTCTCAACTTGCATTGCTAACCCTAAAGCAAAAAAAGCAAAGAAACATAAAAAACCTTGGAATTTGTTGCAAAGATTCTGGGAACATGGCATATTTTTCATGCCAGTGCACAAAGATTATCTAGTGTTAAATTAAGCGCACTAGTTAGTGGCAATGGGGCAACTATTCCTAAAAAATCAAAACTCGCGAGTCCTAACAGGAAGCATTTCATCTTATTAAATCTATGTTGTCTTGCTTCCTGTGTTATTTTTCTTAAGAATTTGAATGTCGAACTAATAACATCTATCAAGTGTTTGAGATATGTTATGTACTTTGTTATAATTTCAGATCTTAAACACACTTGAAATACCTAAATATGTAGCCTTGAAGGCTAAAAAAATGTGCTAAGATATAAACTTGCTCTTCCAGTACGTCAACATTATTTGTCTTCCCACCTTTAATAGGGTCCACTGAAAGTCTAAACTTATATTTATTTTGTTCTGATAGAAAGAATTTCATTTCCATCTCTGATAACTACAAACTGGAGATGAATCGATAGGAAATGAGGAGGAATTATGATCGCACAAACAGAGAGAAACACAGCATAAGAAGCACTTTTCACTGCCGCAAAAGAAAACCTTCTATCCTTGTAGCAAGAATTGAACTAAACATACCAAGCCATAATCTCAAGAAATTATCAAGATATAAGAATCTTCGGAATAGTTTAATGCACCATTTCATAAAACTTCAGTACAACCAAATTCAAATACTCACATTTGTGTCACTTAGCTCAAGATTGTAAAAGTCCATTGTCTTCTTCTTGAACAAGGGCCCTGCGTGCCATGTCCCCACATTAAGTTTCACAAATTTAGGACCAGAAAATCGGAAAACACAAACTTCATTAGGATTAGGGGGAATGTAGTAATGTCCGCAGAGAGCCTTAATAGGTTTTCTTCCATCCTCATTTCCAATTTCACTTTCCTTCAGTATAGATGGCTTAGCAATGCCTAGATACCACTCGTCACCACCAATTGAGCCAAGACACTGTGTAACGCTTGCATGATGAGTGATGGAAGAAAATTTAAGATGTTTATCTTCTAGTTTCAAGATGTATAACCTGTCAACAACATTTAAGTTATCATTTTTAGTCAAATGAAAAAGAAAAGGGAGGAATAGTATGAGGATATTATTTCGAGTGGCTGGAAGATTGCTGGCGTGTGATACCAGTTATTTTCAGATAGATACAACAGTAGTAATTCATTATCAATTAGAGATATATAACAGTTCAATATTGAATATTCACAAGAGGCAACCAACTAATAAATTTCATAATTGAAAGAGATCCACATCCATAGATTGCATGAAAGCAATACCATGGCCCCCGGGGCTACGCTACGGTGTAGCAGAAGGGCGCCAAGTTATAACCCAGGCACCCGCGGTTCGATCCCAGCTACTGCGCATTTACAAAGATTTTTCCGCCAAATGGGGTGCGCAACCACGAGATGCTGGGCTTCTGGGCCGCCCGCCGCAAGCGCTTCCCGATTTACCCTGGCAGTCGGTGGGAAACTTCCGTGGGGCCGGGCCGGGCCGGTCACCCCAGGTTCGGTGACTTAGTTCAACATTTATTTTTTTTATGAAAGCAATACCATGTATTCAGTAACTTTAATCATAAAATGCATGTTCCAAAAATAAGCATTGATGCACATCTCTAGATAAATGTTCTGATTTAAAATACGACATCTAGTTCTTTGGATAGTGAAGACAAGTAACCATCGATATCAAGAAATAGAGCTTAAATTAACTAATCCTCCCAGTACCTATAGTTGAGATCCAAAAACAGCAAAAAGCAACATAATCATACTGGTAGTGCATAAAATAGAGTCAGGTAAAAAGGTAAGTGCATTTTTGTACACATTAAAGATTTGATTCAAAACTCAAAGACAACAATATGGTACTAAACATAACATTTACAGACTACAGTTATTTTGATATTGAAGAAAAAGATAATTTTATTCTTCAAAAACATGAATTAGCTTTATTCTCCATCTTCACAATATTTTTTTTCTATACTATTATTTAAAAAATACAAACTTAATGTACCTATAGGCACTAGTTTGCAACCAATATTAACCATCACTGCCAAAATCTCTTTTGTTCTTTATTTAATACCTTTTGTGTGACGTTGTTAGGTTAACCAAGTCACTGTTGACAGGATTGAGGAACTTCTTTATTTTTTTTCCCTCCTTTACACGATAATGCACTTCAGAACCATCATGATCTCCAGAACCTTGTTATAAGTTTTTTTTTTTGGATTTAGGATAACACAAAATGATCTCATGTCAAATATCCAGCTCAAGTCCATTGATGTACAATGAGGGTCTAGCCTGAGATTATACATAGCCAACTAGCTTCTTTAACTCCAAAGCACCTAGTAAACATAATATAGATGTTTTAAGTAGTCAATCACATTTATGACAACAGTCGCAACTTCGTCCATTGGGTAGGCATGATATTTCTTAAGCCAAAGCCTCAGTTTCATGCTAGCAAATCACACTAATGTCAATCATCTTATGCCTGTTAGGAAACCACTCAATAAATGCATTTGAATCTCCACCAATGGTATAGATCTGGACCTTAATATATTTAAATCATATCCCCTAAATGATTCACAGATCTAGATCTGCATTCATAAAGTTAATACAAACCTTGACTCTCCACGAGTTGGAGGTTTTTGTTCAGCCATACAACGAGTGCAAAGGACTCAAAATTACCCCCTTTTCCTGATTGAAAATTGTATTGTGGACTTGTCTGCCTCATTATATTAACCAGATCCTCCCTCAAAACAAGGTTGATAATTTGTGAATAAAAGCATCCGATGGATGAACATGATTCCTGAATAGCTGCTAGAGTTATAGGTGTATGGATTACAACTCATAGGATGTTAGCTATGAAGGGGCATCGACATAGAAATAAAAACAACAATAATTAGAATCTACTGGGTAGATTTTTGTTGATAGATTTTTTATTTCCTCCCTGAGTAGCAGGAATTGGACTGGATATGTAAGGTATAATGGTATAAAAAGAACTAGCAACCTGTTCATCAATACGTTTAGAGTACAAAAGACATCAGCGAACCCTTGCTTATGTTGGTATGAAGCTATCACGGAACATAGCCTAGTTTTTCAAATTTATTTTCTCAATCTAATCCACTATCTTCGTTTTCCTGTTTTGTATGCCGGATCCAAAAGAATGAACTTCTTGATCTGAAACTAAAGTTATCAGCAGTCACGTCAAACAATCATTCAAGCTTCCATAAAAAAAAATCAAAAATTAGAAGAAAAAAAAGAAACATCCAGGAAACAACCAGAAACGATCATCCAGCAGAAACTTTTAGCTCAAAGAGCTATAAATCGGACGTACCTGGGAACGCCGCGATGGAGCTCCAACTGCGCATCCTGAGGGCCGAATTTTTCGCTATCGGATGATCCGGATATAACCTGGCCGAAGGGGGCGAAGCTCTCCGGAGTCGCCTCGATGGGCTTCAGAGTGATGATCGTGGGCGAAGACGGCGATAAAGTAGATTGCATCTGGAAGTCCACAAATCAGACTGATTTGCACAGATCGAACCCCATGAAACAAATCGAACTTCACAAGAGGAAAGCAATGAGATGACGATGAGACCTTCGATCTCTTGGAGCAGGAGCACAAGGAGGAGCGGAGGCAGAAGCGAGTGATGGGAGACGAGGAGATGCCAAAAGCGAGCATTTATGGATAAAAATAAATTATTTAGTTCATTGTTTTTATTTTACTTGGTGTGCGCGTGCTAGCACGTGTCATCTCATGCTGATGTTTTATTTTTAAAACACAAAATTAATTAATAAAAATAATAAAATATTATTAATATTAAATTATATCGCATTAATCTACTTTGTAAATAGGTAAATTTATTACATTGATTTATATAATTTGATAATGTAGAAGAAAAGAGCATTGGGAATGAAAAAAAAAACTAATAAGTTATTTAAGAAACCCTTGTCTATTTTTTCCTATTTAAGAATTTCAAAATCTCTATATATGAAATAATGTTTTGAAAAAAATCCCTTTTCTAATTGACCATTTCTAATTAAAAAAAAATGAAAACGATTCAACCAAATAAAGCCGTTAACTTATTAGATCAATTAATTCATCCCGTCAAATAATTTAAATTAATAAAATTTTACTCACCTAGACTTGTAACCGGCACAGATTAACCCGCAATGAACTTGAGTTGACCCACAAATTAAAAAATACACAAATCAAATTTTATATTAATTTATTATCTTTTTTTATATAATTTTAAAATAAAAATAATACTTTTTATATTTATTTATGTTTATTTATACTTAAAATATTTATTTTTAAATACGATAAAATCTTTCCAAAATAAAATATTAAAAATATAAAACTTTTAAAAAAAAATAAATTAATAGATCCGCGAATTAACCCGTAATTTGCCTTGAATTTGATTGGATTAAAAACTTCTCAATCCACCAAGATGACGGATAAACTCATCCCGTCCCACCAAATGATTAGCCCACCATGGGCCGATCCATCTCATCACTAATTGACTCGTTTTACAGCTCTACCAAATAGGTTTTGATATTGTAAGTCATTTTGCCACAAATCATAGAAGTGCTTAACAAGTATATGATCATTTCAATTTTTTTTAATGCCATAAATCTGTTTCTAATTGCCTATTTATTCAACTGAAAAGAGAGATCCATAATCTACAACAATTTTCCAAATCACGTTGATATATGTAATTGATCAACACAACATTTTCATGATACAAACATTAATATTGACTTCAATAATAACAATAAAAATACCAATCTCATCTGTCTGCATGTATTCAGCAGCTCTCCAGGCTCAGTTTTCTTCTCGTCTTCTGCACAAAATGAGATTTATTAGTTTTCGTAGGACATTGAATAACACAAACCGCAGGAAAACATCCAAATTGCAGAATCAATGCTAACTCGTATTTTAAGTCTATCATTGATAATGTTCTAATCAACTAAATAATCATTTTATGATATTAACTAATAAAATTATCTATTTTAGCTCTTATATCTTCATTGATTCAACTTGTCTAAGTATCCATAAATTGTCTAAACATGTTCTTATCATTTCGATTTATTTTCTCGAATTAGAATTATACCTAACTACTCTAGGATAATGATAATTTTCTTACGGTATAACTTATACTATCTATTCTAACAATTGGAAAATAGTAACTAATGAATTGGATGCATAAGTTGGACTTTATACTAGTAACTTGTTCAACTATGATAGAAAAATGAACTTTACATATGAGAAAATTGGTGAAATTATGCAAGTAGAAATTTCAAAATAATAAGTGTTAGCTCCCCAAAACAGTAGCAAGTTCAATATCAGATTCTGTAGCAAGCATGCTTTTCTAGCTCTGTTAGAGTCCTAATTTCCTGTTTCTATCAATCAAGTTTGAGTAAATGATTTAAATTTTGAAGCAGGTAAAAGTCGCATGCTTTTCTTGCTTATTAGAATCCTATTTTCCTGTTTCAATGGACCAAGTTTGAGTATATGATTTAAATTTTGAAGCAGGTAAAAGTCAGTTTTTTTGTTTCTTACAAAAATTGTATCATTACTAAAATTATGACTTACAGTCTTAGGGTGATGAGATGGTTAGCAGCAAAACTCTTTCTTTGCTTTCAGTATTTGACTACCAGTTGGAAGAGTATAACCATATTTAGTCATTATCCTCCTCATCGCCAGAACCACCTTTCCCTTTAGTTCCATCAGCTTCATCATCAGTTTCAATACCCCTGGGTCTCTCCAGTGGCTCATCATCGTCATCAGATTCTGACAAGGCTCTTCTCTTTCGATTAATAGAAGAATTGATACCCTAAGAGACCCAAGAGTGAACACAAATTTGTTACGATAAAATCATTGGGGGAATGACAAATATTATTTACTCAGAGACTTTAACTGTAACTGAAGAATAGGCACTGGCATACAAATCAAGACAATATATCTATTACAGAGGGAAATTGATTTACCTGATCATCTTCAACATCAGAATCTTCAAGACCAGCAGCAGTAAGATCATTATGTGCTTTGTCTGCTCCATCATCATCATAATAATTGAAGGTATTTGTGTCTTCCTCATTATCATCATGTTCATACTCCATTTCAGCTTCCTCCTCAAATCGAGTTTTAGTCTTTTTCTCCTTCCTCTTTCTACCACCACCACCTCTTCTCCTCTTCCTATCACCAGCTTCTTCATCTTCACCATGGGATCTCTCTCTCTCCCGTCGTTTAGCAGAAGTATTGGAGGAATTCTTCAATTGCTCCTGGTTAAGATGGAAAACTGATGTTTACAAAATAGCAGCAGTTTATTAAATCAGGGACTTTGGTATTCTCAATAATTCATAAAGCAAAGATCCTCGAGGACAACTTGTAATCCTCACCAGCAAAAGGGCCTTTGCTCGGATAGAAATAGGAAAAAAAAAGGCATTTGAAAGAACAAGAACATCATTCTTGATAAATTAGTTTCTCTATGGATGGAAACATTGAATTCCATGACTGGACCAAAACACCAAAAGTGCAGGAAATATCTGAACAGAAAATTCATAAATACTTGTGAAGTTCAAATTTATACCTTAATGCGTTCAAAATCTTCCTCCTGTTGCATGACTTGCTTAAGCTCATCTTCTTGCTTTCTCTTCTCCATCTAGTTTATCAGATTTCAAATATTCCAAAATCAGTGCTTAAGCTAAAATTAAATTCAGAGATCAAAATTCATAATAAAAATAATTTACCAGATATTTCCTCTGTTCTTCAGCTTTGCGTTGAGCTTCTTCCGCCAAAGAAATTTGCCGAGCAGCTTCCAGTCTTTGACGATTCTGTTGTTCTTCAGCTTCTGCTGCTTCACAATGAACCTTAGCAACTTCAAGCAAGTGTTTGCAGTATTCAACATGTGTTTCACGTTTCTTCTCATCAAATCCATAGACATGGTAGCTTGAAACTGCAGCTAAGTGACTAAATACACGGACTGCATTCTTCAATTCAGATACAGTGGAGCGCACCTGATGGAGATTAACAACATATAAAGACCACCATTAGATCAAGCTATTCACCATATTGATGTTATAACTTTAAACATGCTAAGCCCATTAGATAGACATATACGGCATGTGATATTCTTTCAGTAGTAAACCAAACACCAACAAAAAGAAAAATAGCATGAAATAAATTTAGCACAAAACCAACCAATCAAACATAAACAATGAATTTACATTAAATATAAAGTAAACCAAGCGTGCCAACACCAACTCTTAGAGAGCCTCTGGTTCATGGCATATATCGTTCCCTTGTATGGCCTAGTATTCCCAGAAGACTACTAATAAATTTAGCATTCCCACAGAGATCACTTCTCTAAGATTAAAATGTAAATCCTGCTGCGAGATGCTATGAGATGTGAAGATTATTGTTGAGGATCTTTAGGCAAAGTCATTATACTTAAGAGCAAAAGGTAAGAGATATATTGTATAGACCTCATCAGCAGTCCTTTTAGACTTCTGGAGTGTTGAAGCTGAAAATTTTTGCATTGCAACTCCTGCATCAAACCGGAGTGTGTAATTTGAGGGTGCCAAATG
>JBBUKS010000100.1:16231167-16245657 GCA_038050645.1 Hedychium gardnerianum | reverse complement strand
CGCCGCCGCGCTGCCGGCAGCAATGAAACGCAACGGCGGCGCCGCCGGCCATGTGCAGCCACGGCGCCGCCACCCACGTCGAGGGAGAGAAGAGGAGAGAAGCTCAGTGGTGGCATACCTTCAACGGCCGGGAGGCTGATCGGCGGTGAACGGGGGTGATCGGCGACGATAGCTCGGAGAAGGAAAGAGGAGATCGCGGGGAGAGAGAAGGCACGACCTGACTCCCCTAAATCTCTCAAATTAGCGACGGAATTTTTTTTTCCGTCGCTAATTAGCGACGGCGTTTACATATCCGTCGCTAATGGCGACGTAATAGGGTTTACGTCGCCCGTCAGGGAATTAGCGATGGAATTAGCGACGGAAAATAGTTTCCGTCGCTAATTAGCGACGATAACTATTTTCCGTCGCTAATTCCGTCACTAATAGGCTGATTTTTTTGTTGTGAATCATTTTTTTTGAAAGGGCACATCGACCATACTGGGTGTATTGACTGACTAGTTGTGACCTAAATTGCCATGCTAACAACCTCATAGTCTACTCACTAATTCCAACAATAGTAAGATTAGTCAAAGCAAGCAACAATTAATTACCTAATCATGATCCTTGCAATTTATATATCTGCAATTCTATTAATTAGTTCTATCCTAAAAGACCAAAACTTAGGTTTCCTCAAACTTCAATTCATCGATGGCAATATTTCGATGATATACCCGATCACATCAAATTACTTTCGACTGACAAAATCCATAGTTCCAGATAAGTAAATCGGACGACTGAGTTGGATTTTTGCTGTCAAAATCAAGATTTTAGTTCTAAGTCAAGTCAGAAAGAAGGAACTCAAGCAAAATGATGCGTCGTTCAAGCTGTGTCGGATTTATTGATATTCTCAAATTTCTGAAACGCACATACCTACCCTTCGTCACATTGGTTGTTACCCATCCAATTGGCTCCGACATCAACAAATGAGGAATTTAATTCGTGAGATTCCACAACATGATACATACCAAATTATCCGACAACGTTTAATTACCCCAAATCTAAAGCCTCAGGGCATCTCCAATGCAATTTTTTAGAGGTTTGTTAAATAAAAAAAACTTTCATTGTGGGCGTGAGATTTGAAGTTTTTATTTTAAGAGCCGTCGTGAAATTTTAAATTTATTTTTTTCTATTAAAATTAGTAATGTACGCGGGATCATTTGAAATAAAGATGTGTGATTTAATAATATAAAGAGAGTGATAGGTTTTTATGATTTTGAAGTGACATTGATATGGGCATATTGGGGACCACAAAAAAAAAAAATCATTTAGAACTCTCAACTGAGGCATTATAGCACCTCCAAACAGCTTTCAGAATTTTATAGTTCATCACCAACTTTAAAATTTCTATAAAAGAAAAGGAAAAACAAAAGAGAGTCGAATCTGAAGCATCCACAAGCCTTGCTAGATGGAGTGTTGTACATGGTGGCGCGGAAGCTACATGTCATGATCAGTATTGATTTCCCACTGGAAAAAGATGAAAGATAAAAGATGAAAGATCTGCATCTTGGTCGATGGAGAAATGGGTAAAAAAGAAGAAGGAACCAAGTGCAAAAGCTCAAAAGGACAGCGTATGGAGCCCCCTAAATTTGCCTTCTCTCTTCCTTCGATAAAATTCTCTAGTGCAATTCAGCCTCAGGTCTTGTTCAAACCCCAATATTAAATACGCATTTTCTTCATGTCCCTTTCCCCCTTTCTCTCTCAAGCCCATGGTGGCAATGGAAGCCACATCTCCATGAGCAGTACCAGTGCCTCATCATGTTGTGGGGGACTCGTTGATGAGAGGAACAGCTAGATTAAGGGTGAGGGCATCGTGAGGAGGAAGAAAGACGAGTAAAAGTGTCGCTTTTTACCATCACATACATCTATGTGGATAGGAACTAGGAAGGGAGGAAGAGGCTACAAATTGTACAAGTAGTTGCTGCTACCTTTGGCTGTCCTGATCAAACATTATCCTTTCTCTCGACCACTGCGACCGCACTCCACTTTCCAAACCCTAGATTGGTGAGTTGAGATTCACATAAAAATTGAGTTTTTATAATTCTTCACTAGGACCAGAGCTTGTTAAAAAGTTCAATCTCTTATATTGATTGATCGGAGCAGCGGTCGGTTGCGAAATGGGGCGAGGAAAGATTGAGATCAAGCGCATCGAGAACACGACGAACCGGCAGGTTACCTTCTGCAAGCGCCGGAACGGCCTCCTCAAGAAGGCTTACGAGTTGTCCGTCTTGTGCGAGGCTGAGGTCGCACTCATCGTCTTCTCCAGCCGCGGACGACTCTATGAGTACGCCACCAACAGGTAAAACCCTAGTCTGTGTCTTCCCTCAACCCTTAATAGCTTAAAGATCTTTCTTCTTCTTCTTTTTAATCTTTTTGGTTTGCCTCTCTATGCAACTTACAAAAGAATAGGTATTCCGTAAGCCGAAGGTGTTTGTCGTTTTTTCCGACTGAAAGGAAGACTAAATTAGAAATCGTTTCTACTTTTTTTCAAAGGAAGATTGGAACCGATCCTCTTAGATCTCAATGTCATTTTTGGCTTTGGCTTTGGCTTTAGGAGCTGTGATCCGAACTGGTTATGAGTAGATAGATTTTACAAAGGGAAGGCCTTGTTTAGATGTTTAGATAGATCTAGTACTTGTGAGCTTACATTTTCTTGCATGGTGGTCCTCTTCTTTCTCTATTTGTGCTTCTTTCCTTTCTCTAAGGATGGTGTTTGGTGTTATTGTATGTTATTGGAGCTTCTGTTATAATGCTTTTGTTCTCTTCCTTTCTGCTTTGTTGGGTGGAAGCACAGAGCTGAGGAGGCGCAGCAGTTAGAGAATACAGTAGGAATAGTAAAGGTGATGTCTTGGTATAATAGTTGAAGCATATATGCCTCCTTCTCTAAAGACCTAACTCCCCATTTTGATCTTACAAGCTTAATTTGCCACTTCCTCTCTCTTTCTTTTGCTCCTTTATGATTCTTCATCCTCCTCACTCGTCTCTCCTCCTCTTCAGATCACGTCACCCATCACTCCATCAGTGGAAGAAAGCCTACTACGAGGGCTGTCACGCTCTCTCTAGCCCCAATCCTTAACCAAAAGTACCACCAGCCTCTCCACATGTCACACTTCTCTTTAGGGTTCCTCTATGCAGATTAGGGTTCTCGAGTCACTTCATTTCCCACTCTACCCCTCTCCTAACTAATAAATTAACTAATAAATTTGCCTTACATTCATTATTTAAAGCGCCATGTTCAACTTCATTTCCCTCTCTGCTTCTCTCCTAATAAGTTTCCATTACAGTCATTAATTAAAAATGCAACTTTAGAACAAGCAAAAATAATTGCAGACGCGCAAGTGTACGGATAACGTACATAGGACTGAGAAGCCAATGGGGTTAATCCACTGTTCCGGACACGTTGCATTGCATAGAAAGTTTAAAAAGTAAAACTCACAACAGTCAATAAATGTCGTTTCCTTGCGCTGTGGGCTTCTAATTAATTCAAAGCGCCGAGGTGTGAGCAAAAGAACGACGATGCTGCTATTTGCACCGAGGATAATGGGATTGTGCAAGCCCACTCGGCTGTGAGCAGAGTATCGGCCAATCATAATCTTGGGATCACGTGCTAACGTGGCAGAGAAGGGCCAATAGGATCCTCGAGGAAACTAAGGTTCGTGGAAAGGCGAGTTGTTTGTGTTTTTAAGGATGACATTGGAAATAGGAGCTCCTTCTGCACGCAGCGTCTAGCTCCAGTAGCATTTGGCTGGCACCTCTAGTTGACCTCTGACAAAGTCCTGCACGTAGCTCCTGGAACATGGTACGTACTATGGAACTCGGGGCATGGCTTATCGGACAGACATACATATATATTTATTCCATGTTTGAAGAGAAAATATTGAGGATGAGTCTAAATATTTATTATTTTACAAAGAAAAAGTCACTATTTGGGACTATGATGTGTATGTTTCTGAAATGTGACAGGATAGATGTGGTTTGGAAAATATTTTGATCACTCTGCTTCACATAAGATACTTATTTTTGGATATGATCATACCAGCACTAATGCATCGGATTTCATCAGAACTTCGAAGTTAAGTGTGCTTGGGCGAAAACAGTACTAGAATGGATGACCTCTTGAGAAGTCCTCGTGTTGCACCTATTTTTATTTATTTATTTATTGTTTCTTCGGCCACCGTGAGTAGACATTTAAATGAGATTTTTCGGATCCATTTATACTGTTCAGGCTAGTAGCTATCGTGATTTACCTCCTCCTTGTTAGTCTTGAAACGGACTGACGGGGATGCTGGGGGCAAGCGTTTCGCCTTGTTTTCTTGCCACCTTGAATATATATCCTTTCTTTTGGTACCTCGCGATCTTATTTTCCTGCATTTATTATAAAATAGTTTACAAGTGAAGCTGTAAGTATATGTTTCTAAGATTTGCAGCAATTAGTTTTACCTGAGAGTGAAGTATCAAACCTTGTATTACTAAGAATTGTGTTGATAAAGTAGAACTAAAAATTTAAACATCCACATTTTAATTATTTTTTGCTTCAAAAAAGCAATATTTTCTAATCTAACTACTGGTTTAGTTATCTTAGTATCCTTTGTAATAGATTAGACAAAAGAAAATAATCGTTCTAATTTAATTTGCAAATTAAAAAATATGTAGTTATGTTTAATTTAATCCAACTGTTAAAAAATATTTAAAATGATAATTCTTGACATATTAAAACTTGGAATCTTAATTTCAGTAAAAAAAAATTATAATTCATTGTACTTCCCAACTAATGATGCACATGCTAATTAAATAAAGGGAGAGTGCAATATATATAAGAAACTAATGTTGATTATATTTCACTAACAAGATTATCATTTTATCTAATTTCAAAATCTTTGATATGTACAGAGGTTGCTAATGGTTAAAGGAGCTTGATTTATATAGAACACCTATTAAATTTTATAAAAATAAGTAATTAGATTAGAACATAGATAATTAAATTCTGAGTCTTGTTCATACCTCGTAAATTTGATATGAACATTTTAGATGACCACATTGAATTTGGAGTTAAACATGTGTAGATGAGAAGTATGAAGATGATTTGTGAATATATCTACTAAGTGGTTAGAAATGGAGATGGAGAACAATTAGATATTCATTGCTTATTATTGGGTGAAGTGAAAATCAACTTTTATATGTTGATTCTTGCACGGTGAATGTCTTTGTGTTTGAATTGCACTTTGGTTGTCATAGTAAATTAATGTGGATACGAGATTATGATTCTCATATTATGTGAAAGACATCATATTCAAATAACTTAGGATAGGAGATGATGTTGATCATAACATAATACTTAACTTTTGTACGTATCGAATAAGATATAATCGTCTATTCTTTTACTTTCCTAAGATATCAATATATTTACTAGGAAAATACTAAATCCAATGGTAGATGTAATTTCTTTATCTGGATTTCATATTTTAGTCACTAATGGTAGATTCAATTTGTTTTTCTGAATTTTATATTTTAATCAAATAAAAGAAAAATCTTAATTACATTGTATTTCGTGCATGAAATTTAATTTACTGATATGGGTACACTAAATCCTTATCAGTCACTAATAGTAGATGTATTTTTTTTCTGAATTTCATATTTTAGTCAAATACTAGAAATTCTTAATTACATTGTATTTTCATGCATGAAATTTTAGCAAAGATTATTTGTGACGACAGTATACCGATTTGCATATATGTTTGCGTAGTTGCAAATGTATTACAGTAGTTTAATGATATGCTACCTTTATCTGATATATTAAAAACCTCTATTGTTATAAGAGGATATGTTTACAAAGTATCTACTTAGACGTTTATCATATAATTTAACAGCAAATATATATTTTCCTTTTTGATTGTAGTGTAAGAGCAACAATTGAGAGGTATAAGAAAGCAAGCAGTGATACCGCCAACGGTGGTCAAGCTTCAGAAGTCAATGCTCAGGTAATATTTTTCTGGTTAATCTACATCCATTGAATAAGCCATCAATTTCTACACATAATTGAAATGAAAATGAATGATGCAAAGGGCCAACTTATTAACTTCGGCCTAGTTTCTGTAGCTTAAGATGTATGCATCCACTTGATTATCAAAACCATGCATGTAAATTTGTCAATCATTTTATGTCAAATAGAAATTAAGAAATATGCTAATATTGAAGCCCAAATAGATTTCTAGTTGGTATTTTTTATGCTAGTGTCACTTTGGAACTCAACCTCCTTAGAAGATACTAACAGTTACAACAAACCCAAGTCTTCCCTACCGAAATTTATGCCATATGGGTTTATGTAGATTCGAATTAGCTGGCTAGAGGGGGATGAATAACTCTACAAGATGAATTAAAATTATTTCTCTTGCTTCTTACTTAAGTAAGGATACACACATTAATAATAAAATAAATTAAACATATAAAGAAAAAGAGGCTAGATGTTTACTTGGTTACAACCGGAGTGATTGTTAATCAAAGGTAGGTGAAAGCTCCACTAAAAAGACTCCTTTAGGCGAAGTAGCCTCTTTACAATATTGACGTACAAGAATAAGAAAACTACAACAGTTAAAACAAGTGTGATGCTATAAACGAGAGGCACAGCCTCTATTTATAGCAAAATGATCGAGATGACCGTTTTGCTGACATGACAGTCACGAGAGCGTCTCCATTGATTGGGGACGCCTCAAATAGATCGAAACTGATCCATTGGTGATTTGACAGCATTGGGGGCGCCTCCAAGAGTTGCGGGCGCCTCGGTTGAGTTGACTCAGTTTCTAGATTTAATCCGCTGAGGCGGGTCTTCAGCGATGATCGGAGGAGCCTCCATTTCTCTAAGGCGCCTCCATCCAATTGGCGGGTGAGGCACCTCCGTGCCTTGGGAGCGCCTCCATCAGTTGGGCGCTTGAGGCGTCTCCCTCGCACCGAGGCGCCTCACGCTCCTCTTCTTCTGAGGCCCCTCCAAGACATAGAGGCGCCTCGGGTCTTCTCCGATCGCCCTGGGTGATTGTCCAGCCGTCCAGAATTAACCTCACCCGAACTCAACTCAGGCCTTCTCCTCGAGCAAGCTTCCTCCCCGGCTTCTCGTCCCTCAGACCGCGTCCTTCTCGCCTCGCGTCCCTTGGACCGCGTCCTTTTCGTTCTACCGGTGTACTCTTCTGCCGCATCTCGTCCCTCGGATGCACCGAGTCCGTCGACTCGCTTCCCGTGTCATCCTTCTCAGCCGCTGCGTCTTCCGCTCGACTTCTTGTGTTCCTAAGTTCCTGCACACTTAGACATAAGAATCAAAACAACACAGAACATAACCTAACTCGGTTGATCACATCAAAACTATCTCGGGGTACTTACAATCTCCCCCTTTTTTATGTGCATCAGCTCGAGTTTGAGTTAGGGAAAAACATAACTTAAAGATTTAAAAAATTTGCAATAAATTACAAATTTACAAATTACTCCCTATTCTCCCCCTTTGATCATATCAAAAAATAATAGAGGAAAATACTAAAAAAACACTTGAAAAGTCACTCGAATAGAAAGATGACAATGAAAATTTTACAAAAAAAATGTTAATAACTCAAATATTTTTATTTTCTGGTATGCATATAAAAAGTTAATTTAATAATTCAGAACAAATTTCGGAACCCAATACAAATTTCTACTTACTGGATTTATCAAATATTTTCTAGGAATATCAAAAGTTAAAAAAATTCTAATTTGACCCTTCCGATTTCTGATATACCAATTAAGTCCTCCATAATTTTTGAAATTTAAAAAATAAAGACAATTTGAATTTAAGCATGCATGATCCTTTTTTAATTTTTTAATTTCTTCTTTTAATTTTGTATTTTCATTTTAAGTTCTATCGAATTCTACTAATGGACATGCATTTACCAAATTAATTTTTAATTTAATACATATTTGGTCCTTAATTTATACTTGGATCTAGACATTAATTTTATGTCTTTATATAACTGGTCAGGGGTAGAAGACATACCTCACTTATCGTGTAAGATTCGAAGTTAGACGCTCCCCCTTCACTGCTAATTTATTCTGAAGTGACTCCCCCTTCATCAATGCTTTCTTCTTGGTAGTTGGCAGTTGGGGCTAGTCCAGCATATTCTTCAATTTTGAACTCTTTTGAAGTTGAGTCATCCCACGTTTCTCTGAGGTTCCTATGCTTGGTTCTACTTGGTCCTTTCTCCTTTTCTTTCTTCTTCAACTTGGGGCAGTTGTCCTTGATGTGTCCTTCTTCATCGAAATTATAGCATCTTACTTTTCTTTTTTCCCGTAGAAGCTTCTTGGCCTGTGACTTGTTAAAATTGTTAGTCTTAAAAAACTTATTGAATTTCTTTACCATATACGCTTCTTCTTCTTCGCCAGTTGAAGATTCTGAGTCTGGTTCGTCCTTCTTGGCCTTCAAGGCTAGGTTCTGATTCGAGATGTCCTTCTTTTTTCGTCCTGCACATCGAGACTCGTGTAATTCTAAAGTAGAGAATAACTCTTCTAAGGTACATACCTCTAGGTTCTTGGAGACGTAGTCGGAGTCAATAATGGATGCTCAATCTTGTATTCTTGGGAACGCATTTAAAGCATACCTTAGCGAATCCCGGTTTGATATCGTTTCTCCTAGGTTGGTGAGTCCGATGATCAGCTCCTTGATCTTTGCATGTACTTGAGTTACCTTTTCTCCCTTTTCCATTTGGAGGTTTGTTAATTGATTTCGGAGAAGGTCTCATCTTGCTAGTTTGGCTTCCGATGTTCTTTCATGGAGCTCCAGGAACTTCTTCCAGAGTTCTTTGGCTGAGTTTTAGGCCCCGATTTGATTAACCTCCTGAGGCGGTAGCATGCTTAGTAGATGAAACTCAGCTTTACCGTTAGCCATGAATTCGATCTGCTATTTCTTGGTCCAAAGATATTCTTCTTTATCTTTTCCATCCTCGTTTTTAGGTGCTTCAAAACCATATTTAATTGTTAGCAAAATATCAAAGTCAGTTTTAAAGAATACCTCCATTTTGCGCTTCCTTAGCATGAACTCCCTCTCGAACTTTGGCGGGTAGATGCTTGATCTAGCCATTCTTTGAGTAGCTTTAGACGGTGGTTAATCCTTCTAAGGTGGTTTTGTCTTTGATACCACTTGTAGGACCGAGTTGGCTGGCTAGAGGGGGATGAATAGCCCTGCAAGAAAAATTATAACTATTTCTCTTGTTCTTACTTAAGCAAGGACACACTAGTTAATTAAAATAAACCAAACACATAAAAGAATAGGCTCGAGCTTTACTTGGTTACAACTGGAGTGGTTTTTAATCAAAGATAGGTGAAAGCTCCTCTAAAAATACTTCTTTAGGTGGAGTAGCCTCTTATAGCGTTGACGTACAATAATTTGAAGACTATAGCAGTTAAGACAAGTGTGATTGTATAAACAAGAGGACACAACCTTTATTTATAGAAAAACAGTCGAGGTGATCATTTTGCTGATATGACAGTCATGGGGGTGCCTCCATTGATTGGAGGCGCCTCCATTGATTGAAGGCACCTCCAATGGATCAAAATTGATCCATTGGTGATCTAGCAGCGCTGGTAGTGCCTCTAAGAGTTGGGGGCACCTTGGTTGGGCTGACTCGGCTTCCAGATCTCATTCGCTGTAACAATTCTTTAGCGGACGATAGAGGTGACTCGAAGAAACCGGTGCCACCTTTGTTCTTCAGGCGGGTAAGGCGCCTCGAAGTGTCCAGGGCACCTCCATCGAACTAGCGGGTGAGGTGCCTCAGAGAATCCAGGGCGCCTCCATTATCTGGGCACTTGAGGTGCCTCCATCGCACCGAGGCGCCTCATGCGCCTCTTCTTTCGAGGCGCCTCCAAGTCATAGAGCCGCCTCAGGTCTTCTTTGGTCACCTTGGGTAATTGTCCAGCCATCCAGAGTTGAGCTCACTCGAACCCAACTCAGGCCTTTTCCTCGAGCAGGCTTCCTCCCCGGCTTCTCGTCCCTCGAACCGCGTCCTTCTCGCTCCACCGGTGTACTCTTCCGCAGCTTCTCATCCCTTGAATGCACCGAGCCCATCGACTCGCTTCCCGTGTCATCCTTCTTGTCTGCTGCGTCTTCCGCTCGACTTCTTTTGTTCCTAAGTTCCTGCACACTTAGACACAAAGATCAAATATCACAGGACCTAACCAAACTCGGTTGATCACATCAAAATTATCCCAGGATACTTATAGTAGGCATAATATACATAGAACAAGAGATAAACAAGAAAATGACATATACATAGTTCATACATCAATCACACATCATAATTACTCCCTACATCCTAGAAATCAGAGATCTACTCCATGGCAATGAAGAAACAACCAAAAGATATGAAGAGTAACATTCTACAACTTAATACATAGAGAAGAGAGAAGAGAATGTTTATCAATGTTTTGCCGGTCTTCTTAGATGAGTCTCCTTGCTTCGGAGGAGGAAGGATCATCGAAATAGATGGAGATGGAAGCTCTAGGGTTTTCCCCTAAGGGGAGAATCCTTCCCCAATGAGAGAGACGAAGTACTAAACCCAAGATGATCAAGTAAGTGTTTTCTTGACCCTTTTATACTTTCCCAGAATTTCTAAATCTGCCCCTTTTGTTAGGCTTCACAAAACCCATTATTTTCACACCCTAAACCACTTAATATTGGATTAGTCTTTGAATGAAAGTTGTAGATTTTGAGGTTATCTACATTCTGGAAGTTGAATCAGCCAAAAAACTCAAACCGAACACAAAGTTATAGTCATTTTACTTTTGATTCGTAGGCTGTCTGGAATTCAACAAGGTTGTGCCTAAAAAACACAGCCCGTGCCTAAGAAGACATGGTCGTTCCCTAAAAAACATGGCCCATGCTCTAGTAGTGAGACACGGTCGTGCCTTTGGGGCACGACATGCATATAAGGAACCCCTGGAGCCAAAATACGGACGTGCCTTGAGGCACGACCTGCAAATGAGGAGCTCCTGGAAGGGGGGCACGACCATGCCTTTTAGCATAGCTATATGTTGTTTTCTCATCTTTCACCTTGAAGTAAAATTGTATGCCTTGAAGTTATAAAGAACACCTCAAAACTTCAGCCGAAGCGAAAAATATGGTGGTTCAAAGTTTGGTCTACAAATCTGGGTGTAGCAGGAGACATGATTGTGCCACGGAGGCACATATGTTCCTTTTATCATGGTTAGATCATGGATTCTTCTGTTGGACTCTGAAGCAAAGTTGTAGATATTGAAGTTATCTACATTTTGGAAGTTGATTCAGCCAAAAAATGTAACTGTGCATAAAGTTATGGCCGTTATACATTTCATCTACAGACTGCCCAAATCCAACATGGCCTCTGTTTTCCAGCTCACACGGCCATGCCTTGGAAGATATGACCTGGTCTTGAGGCTGAGTAGAGTGGAGGCATGGTCGTGCCTGTGAGGCATGACTCAGGTTTGAGGATGCACTACAAGCCAGACACGATCGTGTGTGGGACATAAGGCCATGTTTGAAGTTTTTCCAGGATTGACACACGGTCGTGTCTGGGAGATATGACCATGCCTTGGCCTTCTTCCCAAATGTCACACGATCGTGTCTCGGAGACACAGTCATACCTTGAGCTCTTACTGCATGTGAGGCACGGCCTGTGCCTTGGCCGTGCTTGAGAGGCACGACTAGGATTTTTCCTGGCTGCTCTGCTTTTTGCTCTGCTTTTCTATTTTGCTCTCCGTAAAAGTTTCATTTTGCTCTAAAATGCATCCTTTAAATGAAAACACGCAAAGAGCTGAACTCTGAACAATATGAAGTAAAAAAACATGATAACATAATAAAATTAGATGCGATAATGTAGATTATGTCAATGAAATGTAAGAAAATGTGCATCAAATAATGCATAAAAACCATTGCATATACTAAGGATGTGTTCTTGGTATTTGCAGATGGTGATATGGTTATACGCGGGTATACGGATACTAGCTTCCAGAAGGACAAGGATGACTCCAAGTCCTAGTCTGGTTACATATTCACATTAAATGGAGGTGTAGTTAGTTGAAAAAGCTCCAAGCAAGAAACCATTGCAGGTTCTACCACTAAGGCAGAATACATTGTAGCTTCTGAGTAGCAATGGAAGCGGTTTAGATCGAGAAGTTCATCGTTGAACTTGGATATGGTTCCGAGCATTGTTAAAGTAGTACCAGTTTATTGTGACAACAATGAGGCCATTGAATCGGCCAAGGAACCTAGGTCTCATCAATGATCAAAACATGTGTTTCGCCACTATCATGTGATCAGGAAGATCGTAAGAAGGAATGAAATACAAGTTGAGATAATTCCCACCAAAAGAAACCTAGCAGATCCTTTGAAGAAACCTTTAGCTCAAAGCTAGTTTAAGAATCATGTAGAGGCTTGTGGTATTGGATACCATAGCGATTGACATTAGGCCAAGTGGGAGTATGTTATATTTGAGAGGTGTCCTAATGCAATCGCTTTATGAATTGTACTTATTTATTGGATAAATAAAGTTTCACTAATTGAGTACACCACCATGATTGGATCTTAAACTCAGTTACTAAAAGTCCACTATATAATTCATAACATGAGAGAACTTGTGATTGGATCACAACTAATGAGCATCTATACATGTGTTATTATGAATACAATGAAACTATTCCTAATCGATGAATTGATGAGCTTGGACATCATCGATTCTATGAGACTAGCATGAGTTATACTTCTAGGTGTGTTCGAGCAGCCACTCCTAACTAGATGGAGACATTGGGATGTTGAGAGTTAAACTTGGATGTTAGTTAATGGTAACTAGTTAATTGGAGTGACCTGCCACGAGACTTCATATGTTTCTCTACATATATAGATATGTCAATGAAGATCTCATTGCAGCATAAGTGTGAGTTTCCTTCGACTTGAGATATTCAAGTCATCTTGGTCATGAAGACTTATACTTTTACATCTTAAGCAAGCATCTCCGAGGAGGTATGGACATGGGATGATTTGGTATAAGTCAAAGTGCCCGAAGGTGATTGGATAGCCAACAAAGGATTAACCATTCCTTACAAGGAGATGTACCCTATGGCCGCTTGTTAGGATTATTACTTGAAGTCTTTGGCCAAAGCATTATATGTCAAGACTACATGACTCTTAGACATATGTCTGAGTAATTTGAATCCACAAGACAAGGAAGTATAGCTTGAGCAAGGTGTGACGTAGTCAGCCTAGGGACTGACATATAGATCGTATCCTGAACCAAGTGGGTATAAGATGAGTGAAAGGAACGAGACACGACTCATTATAGTTGTTGAAAGATTTAGAAATAGTTCTGGCATACCTATGATTTTCTGGTCAATTGGGGATCATGATGTCACTCATGATCGTTCCATAATTAATGGTTAATTATGGACGACCAACATAACTGGGAACCTATAAGGTCACACGCACTACAAGTTTATTCGAAAGATTTAAAACAAGTTTGAGAATTAGATTCTCAGATAGAGAGAGACAAAGTTTGGTTGGACCAAACGAGCGACAAATATGGATAGTTATTTGTCAGAATGGAAGCGGCAAATATGAAATGTTATTAATGAATCAAATTGGTTTGGTTTGATTATTGAACCAAGTGGTTTAGTCTTAAACCAAACCAAAAGCATAATGGGTTAAGTCTTTGGTTAAGGCTTAATGAGTTGGGCTTAGGAGATAACTTGTTCCCCAAGTCATAGAGAAGAAATTATAAATACTCCCCCATAGGGATAGAATTAATCTAATGAGTTTTGATTAGACCTAAGAGCTAGGTTTTCCAAAACCCTCCTCTCTTCTCTCCCCTCTTCTCCCCTTCTCTTGCTGACACTGATTCGACATCGACTGTTTGGCGTCGACACCAATTCGTCGCCGCCACTGACTATTCAGCGTTGACACTAATTCATCTCCACCACCGACTGTTAAGCGTCGATACTGATTCGTTGCCGCCACCGACTATTCAACGCCAATAACGATCGGCGTCGTCACCTCGTTTGGTGCCATTGAGTTGTTTTGAGCTGTCGAGCACCAAGTCGAGCAAGATCCCTCTATCAGATTATTTTATCTTCCCACTTCACCTAGTACTAAAGCAGAGACACGAATCGGACTTGGTGAAGTAATCTTGAAGATACTCGGCGTGGATACGAATAGAGGTGAGGTTCAATAACGTCGCTTGATTGATTTCGGAAGAGGCTAGCCTTGCGAGGCTAGCAAACGCTATCTACAAAGTTCAAAATGAACTCACAGGTATAATTAGATTAAAAGATTTAATTTACTTTTCATAAAATTTTAATTTATGGTTATGTCCGCACGTGTTGTATCTTGAATGCATGGATATGTGTGTTGTAATAAATTAGGATTTATTATGTTTATTTCCGCTGTGCATTATTTTGGAAACATGTCAATTGCACGCA